>ML397622.1:0-51491 GCA_005239525.1 Nicotiana knightiana | reverse complement strand
AAAATGAAGAAAACTGATAATCCTTGCTCCTTCAATGATCTTGTGTGTGTATTTTCTCTCCAAATTCGTCTCCCCCCATCAAGATGTGTCCTTGGGTCTATTTATATGGTTGGGATAAACCCTAACCATGTAAGAGACTCCTATTCTCACTTGGAAACACTTAAAAACCTTTAAAACTCGGACTTCACCGAAACAGATACCCTGGCGTTTGGGGGATAACGCCTGGGTAACGCCAGGCACCCCCTGGCGTTTGGGGTGTAACGCCTGGGTAACGCCAGGCACCCCCTGGCGTTTGGGGTGTAACGCCTGGCTAACGCTAGGCTTGTCCCGGGTCGCTCCTTTTCGACTCTTGCGTGTATTTTCCGACGTTTATGCTCTCATTTAGCTCGGCTTCCATTTCCAACTCACCTACACATTAAATAAACTCCATTAGGCACATACGACGTGTATTTTTATCATTAAAGCACACAAAATGCAAGGTATATAATGCTTAAAATCATGAATTATAGCCACGCATCAATGCCATATCGATATTCTCCTCACTCGAATCATTGTTTTCAACTTTGAGTACTAGGTTCTTCTCCTTCTTTAGTTCTCTTCTTTCACTATCTTTCTTTCTCTTCATCTCATATGTCTTCAGATTCCCAACTAGCACGTCCATAGTCAGTGTTTGCAGATCTTTGGCTTCAGTAATAGCGTTCACCTTACTCTCCCAAGAGCTGGGTAAAACAGTAAGAACTTTCCTCACAAGCTTGTTCCTGGGAATAATTTCACCAAGAGAGTGTAGCTCATTTATGATGGAGGTGAATCTAGTATGCATGTGTTGAATGGATTCATCATCCTTCATTCTAAAGAGCTCATACTTAGTGGTGAGCATGTCGATCATGGACTGCTTTACTGAGTGGTTCCCTCATGTGCTGTTTGTAGAGCTTCCCATATCTCCTTGGATGATTGACATGCTGAGATCCTATTATATTCATCAGGTCCTATGCCACACACCAAGATCCTTTTGTACGAACGTTCTTCTCTACAGCTTTTCTGTCAGCGTCATTATACTCTTTCCTGGTTTTTGGAACCGTTACAGCTGGTTCTCCTACCTTCTTTTTTGGGACGTATGGACCATCGCAAATAACATCCTATGACTTGGAGTCTTCTGCCATTATGAAGTCATGCATTCAAGTTTTCCACCAGCCATAGTATTGTTCGTTGAATCTTGGGGGCCTGTAAGTTTATTTTCCTTCCTCGAAGTTTGGTGGAGCAGCCGTGGTGAGGATCCTCTCTAGGTGTTAAACTTTTACCAATAACCCGCTCTGATACCATTTGATAGAATATATGAGTCCACCAAACTGCATAGAGACCTGGTCCTATACTAGTTCCCGCAAAAATAGCTAATGAAATAGTAAATAAATGACAAAGGAGATTTTACGTGGAAAAATCCCTACGCAAGGGGATACAAAAACACGACCTACACTGGTAGGATTTCAACTTCACTAAATTGTAATACACCTATTACAAGCCACTTTGAAATACACCTATTACAAAGACTTCAACTCATGACTAACTCTAGTCACAATACAAACTCTAAGGGTTTATGGTTTTTGGAGGTTCCTAGTTAATGCTTCTAAATAAGAAAATTAAGAACTACAACGAAGAAAAAATACAAAGATAAAACTCAACTACGGACATACAGAAGACTTGTTATGGAACTGCTCCGTAGTAGTTTTGCACTTTGTTCTTGATACATTTGTAACTTCAATGCTTTATGATTAGATCTTCAATGCTTGAGTGATCTCACAAGTGTTCAAGTGATGTTTTGTTGTAATGCTTCTTGTTAATATCCTTAGGATGACCTCACTTAGATGATGTAAACACTTGGTTGATAAAAATCCCTTCCTAATGGGAAGTGACTGTTGCACTGTTTCTGCACTGTAGCATATACAGTGCAAGCAGTCATTTTTCAGCTGTAGAGTTTACTTCGTGCGGTTGACAGGGAAACTTCAAGGGATTAGGTCCCTGAGTTGATTCTTTACTGCCTAAAGTCATAAAACTCACATTATCTTGAGTCAATTGATGGATAAGTTTACCAAGTGAGCATCGGGTTCTTTGTCTGGTTTTTGACAATAAGTTTGTTAGATCATCAAAACATAAATCTAAGATACTTTAAACCCATCACACTCCACGACATAATAGAGTAGTTAAAATAAAGAACAGGACACTTACAGATATGGCTTGGACTATACTTCTTTCTAGTAAACTTCCCCATAGCTTCTGGGCAGAAGCTGCAAACACTGCATGTTATATCATACTAGGTGCATGACTTAACTCGTTACGAGTTACTTAAAGGGAGAAAACCAAACATATCCCATCTTATGGCATTTGGATGCAAGTGATTTGTGCATAATAATGGTAAAAATTCCCTAGGTAAGTTTGATTCCATAAGTGATGGGGGAGTATTCTTGGGATATTCTTCACATAGTAAAGCTTATAAGGTCTATAATGAAAGAACTATGTGTGTATAAGAAAGTGTTCATGTGGTTTTTGATGAAACTAACATTCTTCCGTAGAGATAGGAACATGATGATGAAGCAATTGGGCTTGTGAGAAACTCAAATGAAACCATAGCCCAGACTGAAGTTACACTAGAGGAAGGAACATGAGATGAAGCAGGTCCTTCCACCCAGGGCAACATGACAGGGGTAAATAACAAAGAGAAAATAATCCTCAAACCTTAAGGGAACCTGTCCATGAACCTATTCCTAAGTAACAAAACATTAAAGGGAACATCTAGGGGAAACCTGCTGGGTGTGAAACGATACAAGTATCAAAGTTCTAATCCCATTGAGAAAATAATTACTGATCCAACCTCTTGAATCAAAGCCAAATCCTCATTGAAAAATTTTTGTACTTTCGATGCTCTCTTATCTCTTATTGAACCTAAAATGTTGCTAAGGATTTGCAGGACACAGGCTGGGTAAATGCAATGCAATATGAACTCAACCAATTTGAGAGGAGTCAAGTTTGGCATCTGGTACCATGACCGAAGGACATATTAGTAATTGGCACAAAATGGGTCTTCAAAAACAAACTTGATGAAGATGGAACATTAACAAGGAACAAGGCAAGATTGGTGGTTCAAGGATATAGTCAAGATGGGGGCATAGACTATGATTAAACCTTTGCTCCAATTGCAAGATTGGAAGCAATAAGACTCCTCACAGCCTTTGCTTCTTACATGGAATTCACTCTCTATCAGATGGATGTCAAAAGTGCCTTCCTTGATGGCTATCTAAAAGAAGAAGTGGTTGTCAAGCAACCTCCGAGATTTGAAAGCAAGTAATGTCCTGATCTTGTGTACAAGCTTGACGAAGGCACTAAATAGGCTCAAGCAGGATCTAAGAGCACGGTATGAAATATTATTGAATTTTTTTCTTAAGCGTGACTACAAGAGAGGTGAAATTGATAATACTTTGTTCTTGAAAGAAAAAGGTAAAGATCTCTTGGTAGTTCAGATATATGTTGATGATATAATCTTTGGAGCACCCACTGATAATTTAAGTAAAAAAATTGCTAAACTAATGGGGAGTGAATTTGAAATGAGCATGATGGGTGATCTTAATTTCTTTTTAGGCTTATAAATTAAAAAAAATTCAAATGAAACTATGATCCATCAATAGAAGTATGTAAAAGAGGTTCTTAAAAGGTTTAAAATGGAATATTCCACAGAAACTGACACCCTTATTAAGTGAGGCAGCGAATACCTATAAATTTGCCTACTACTTTTTGTTAATACAGAATCCAATCATGTTTCAAGCAAGAAGAAAATCACAATTTTAACATAGGATTTTAATTATCCCTCAGGCTTGCATAAGTGATAACCAGGCAAAATCCTATTGGCATGATATCTAAACGTTAACCAGACCATGATTATAAACCAGTGATTGATTTTAATAGGAATATTTCTTCTTTTAGATCCTATAGGCATGGTTTCTATGTGCTGAAACTGATTACAAGCATTATGACATCTAAAACATAGAAACTAATTTCATACATTTTTCTCTATAGGCATGGTATCTAAGTGTTAAAGTTGTTTTTACACTTATCTCCTATATGCATGATGTCTAAGTGTCAAGACTGATTTCTTATATGTGTTTCCTATAGGCATGATATCTAGGCGAATGAAGGTGTTAACTAATTGCCAAGCGAGTTCAACAAAAGAACCTAGAAACATGATTTCTAATGCACACATAGAGGTTTTGAAAATATGGTACTTGAGGAAAAATTGATAACGACCTAGAAGCAGGATTTCTAAGATGCAAATGTGAAAATTCAGTATTTCAAAGAATGAGATAAGTCCTATGGGCATGATATCTAATGCATATAAATCATCACCACAATAACCTATATGCATGACTTCTACCCGAACCCAACAAAAAAATATACATATGAAGTCCTTCTGCAGCTTTTATTAATAACCCCATATCTGTTTTACAAAGATTGTTATTACATGCCAATACAAATGAATTATATAATGAAAATCACAATACTATAGGGAGCCTTAGCAAGCCCAATGTCAATCCTAGAACCCAGGCCTTCAAGCAAGTCTGAGGTACACCAATAGTCCATAATACACCAAATGACTTCTGGTGTGTCAAAGTTCCCAAGGGCCTCAGGGACCCCGGGTAGTGCTCACACCATAACCTTTTCAAAGAAATAGTTTTTTGTAAACAAGCTTGGAAAGACCAGCCTCAGTGTGTCAGAGTTCAGAGAAGTCTCATGGACTCCTAGGCAGTGCTCTCACTGGAGGGGCAGGATCCTAGATATCTAAGAGTAGGAGTTGAAAAAAGGTAGGAGATAGTTTTAGAGAGAAAAAAACAGCTTGGATTTTAGAAGTGAACAGAAACACATTACAAGATCACACGCAGAACAAAACCACATCTTAGCAGATTGTTTCAGACATGGGTACCAATATTCACAACAAGAGCAGGAACACTTGAATTATCGGCAGGAAATGGTCACAATTGAGTCAAACAAGGTTTCACATTGCTGAAGTTGACTTAGTGTCACGAACCAAAATCCATAAGGTCGTGATGGTGCCACCACTGTCATGCAAGCCAATAAATTCCTGTTTTAGCATTTTTGAAATCATTACCCTTCACTTTATTACATGATAATTGAATAAAAGCCGCTAAGTAAATACGGAAGTTTAGTATTACATTTTTACAAAATACATCCCAAACACATCCCAGAACTCGGTGTCACAAGTGCATGAGCAATTTCTAAGAATTTTACAAAATTATACAAAACTTGTCCGAAATACAAATTGGAAAAGGAATAACAATGAGAATACAATACATAGAGGGAGACTCTGTCAGCTGCGGGTCGTCTCTGAATGATGCAGCTCGTCTAAGTCACCAAGTCATCCATATTGCTATGAAGGCACCTGTGCAACAAAATACACAACAAGTGTAGCATGAGTACGAAAACAACGTGTACTCAGTAAGTATCCCGCCTAACCTCGAAGAGGTAGTGATGGGAGGTCGACTTGGCACTTACTAAGGTCCAACAAAATAATTCAACAATATATGATATAAGTAATAGGCATACGAGGATGATAAAAATAGTAAACATCAAAGAAAATTGTAATTCAAATAAATACTTAAAGTAAATAAACAATTACTACTTCATTTTACCCCAAATATCTTAAATAAACAATTACTACTTTATTTCCCCCCACATATCTTAAATAAACAATTACTACTTCATTTTCCCCAAATATCTTAACACTTCAAAATCCATGAAATCATTTAAAATTTAACATGTGCATACGGAATAAGGACAACCAGCCTGAGCCATAATAATAATCATATATGTGCACTACCGAGGGTCGAACGGCCCGAAACATAATTACATCTTTCAATCTCGTCGTGGCGTACGACCCGCTCCCATGAGAGTGGGTGAAATAGCACTCCGCTCGCGGAATGTAAATTGCAAAGCGGTCACATGCACACACAATATTAACCATGATATATCTTTCAATCTCGCCGTGGTGTACGGCCCGCTCCCACGAGAGTGGGGAAAATAAAACTCCGCTCACGGAATGTAAATTGCGAAGCTGTCACACACAGTCATGCACAATCAACAGTCCATCCCGACTACATCGGGAAAACAAATATTCAAGTAAATGACAAATTTCTCTTTTAAAGTTCACAAAAATAGTTTTTAAATCCTTCCCAGAAATCCATTTTTACCAAGTTCAGTAAGGTTTAAACATTTTTAAATTCGTCAGCAAAAATACAAGAGCAGCAAGTAAAACATGCTTTCGGGTCCTAAACTACCCGGACATAAACATAATAGTAGCTACGCACGGACTCCCGTCACTTCTTGCGTACATAACCTTCCCACAAATAGTAGCACATATTTAATTAGTTCACCTATGGGTACAATTCCCCCTCACAAGGTTAGAAAGGAGACATACCTCGCTCCGAAATTCCATAACCGGCTTCCAACAACCTCCTATAGCTCCAATGGAGGCAAAACGCCCCAAAACTATGCAAAATAACTACAAACCAATGAAAATATACTCTAATATTTGTTAACAATTCAAACTATGCAAACTCCCATCTCCGCTCAAAGAATTGACCAAACTGCCCTCAGGCCCACGTGCCCGGATTCCGAAATTTATCAAAGATAAACTCTACTCATAGCCTTACTAGCTCAAACATACAATTTACTCGAATATTCATGCGCAAATTCGTGGCTAACATCGAAATTACCAAATTTCTAGGTTTTCTTAAAAATTCCATATTTTCCACAAATTCCCATACTCAAATCCGTACCTAGACCATGCATTTAACTTAGAATGAGTTGGAATGACTTACCTTGTGATCCTTGACGAAAATCCCTCCTTGAAGTTCCCCACAATCTCCCATGCCAAATGAAAATAGGAGGAGAAATGGAAAAATTCTTGTTTTAAAACATTCTGCCCAGGCCTCATTTCCGCACCTGCGATCCAACCTTTGCACCTGCGCTCCTGCAAGTGCGCCCAAACTCCCGCACCTGTGGCTTCCTTAGCTCCAGCTAAAACTCGCACCTGCGCCCCATTGTCCGCATCTACGCCTTTACAGGTGCGGAAATTGCATCGCACCGGCGCTCCTAGACAAGCCAGCAAAATCTCGCACCTGCAGCGCCAAAGCTGCACCTTCGGCTCCGCACCTGCAGCCAAAGCCTCGCATGTGCGGTCACACCAGATGAAAGCAGTCTCAACACTTCTTCAAACTCCAAACTTGATCCGTTAACCACCCGGAATCCACCCGAGGCCCCCGGGACCCCTTCCAATTACACCAACCTGCTCCAAAAAATAACGCGGACTTGCTCGAGGCCTCAAATCACATCAAATAACATCGAAACCACGGATCAGACTAAAATTCAAACTTTAAGAACTTTAAATTTCAAACATCCACATCTGATGTCGAAACCTATCAAATCGCATCTGATTTACCCCAAATTTTGCACGCAGGTCGTATTTGACATTACAGACCTACTCCAACTTTCGGAATTGCATTCCGACCCTGGTATCAAAATTTCCACTTCCGGCCGGATTTCTCAAATTCCTATCTTTAGCCAAATGATTTCAAAATGACCTACGGACATCCGAATTCATTTTCGATCGTTCTCCCAACTCACGGAATCACCATACGAAGCTATTCCCAGACTCGGAATCCCAAACGGATATCAATAACACTGAAATGCTTTCCAACCCAAATTTATGAAATTTCTTCAAAATTGTTGACTTCCACAATATACACTGAAACGCTCCCGGGTTATCCCAAGCCCGATCCGGACATACGCCCAAGTCCAAAATCCTCATACGAACCTGCAGGAACCTTCAAATCCCGACTCGGAGGTCGTTTACTCGAAATCCCAATCTTTGTCAATTTTATCCAACTTAAGGCTTCTGAAATGAGAATTTTCTTTCCAATTAACTCTAAACTTCCCGAAGTTCAATTCCGACCATGCCCACGAGTCACAATACCTTAATGGAGCTGCTCATGGCTTCAAACCACTGAGCGACGCGCTATTGCTCAAAAAGACCGGTCGGGTCGTTACATTCCCCCCCACTTAAACAGATGTTCGTCCTTGAACGTGCTAGGAACTGCTCCGGAGTTATCTGAAATCGCTGCTTAACACCTCGAGCACCTGCTCGTGCTACTACATCCCAGCTGAGCATATTAGCTTGATCAAACCTGAAGATATCCTCTTTTATCCATACAATAAGCTCAGAACCCAGTTCAAACACCTGAAATATCTCTGCCAGACCTATTTCCAATATATAATCACCGTATCAACTACCACACGAGGTACCAAATGACTGCATACTTTTGCTGAATTTAGCGCCATACACTGCATATTTCATCATCCAATCACAATGACATTCCCTGAACCTTAATAGCCAAAATTCCACGAATCTTATGCTCTCAATGCACCTTATGATATATATATATATATATATATATATACACCCTGCTATAGTGTTGGCGATACCACCACAACGGAGGAGATGTGTAGAAATTTTTAACCAATGCAGAGTTAACCAAACATTGAATCCTTCCTCTTGACCCCATCTCATTACAACCCAATAAGGGTAACTATCCTTCAATGAATTTCACATAATCTTATCGTACTAGATCCCTGATCCAAAAATCTTGTCTGGCCCAGTATGAACTGCTCAGACAACAAATCACCCCAAACATGACCAACAGTCTCACATGACACCACAACGCGCAAATAGGCCATAACTCGAAAATGATACATAGATAAATGACTCAGGAAAAGACTACTCAACTCACGCAACTTATTATGAACTCTTCTAAGAAAATAGAAAGTAAAACACAGGAAATAGATATAGGGGACAATACTCAACATCACACTGTTGCGACGCGCAACCCGATCCAAATAACACACCCGTGGCGGCATGCCACCCGATCCAAATAATATAAAATTCACGTAAGAAGACACGCACCGAGCTAAATTGCTCACTACCACAAATATCGAACATCCGTCACAAGCACGCAAAGTGCACAATACCATTCTGGGGCGACTGATAAAGCCATATGCTACAAAACTTAAGCACAACTGAGGTGCGATACATAGACTCTGAATCTCAAGAGCTCTCCTGCTCGCATAATATCATCACTACACGGAGACTCAACACATAGGGATCTATCAAGCTGTTTCACAACTCACACGACACAATCACAACATTACATGAATTGGACGAAGACGGAACAACATCTAATATTTCAACACCCCTCTTTGAGGAGCGTATACTGAAATAAACACATCTAACTCACATGAAGCCCATAATCTTGTTTTAATCCTTTCACACACTTCAAGTCGATTTTGCTTGCATTGAACTAGGCTAATAGTTTGACCTGGGTCCATAATAACCCACTTCCTCTCATAATACAAAAGAATAACCATCATAGCCGGAACAAACACCCCACAATCCACAACCAACTGAACCGAACACCTTCCTGGCATAAATCCTCAAATAAGCAATATTGCACTTCCTTATACTTAGTCTAAATCTTCAACCAATAAGGTGAATACATGCCACACTTATACAATCTTCTTGTGGTTACGCTCCCACGACCTTCCACACCAGGTAACAAGTCCTGCACATCCATAACACCGACCACACTAATATTGTAAACCTATCAAGAACCCATGACCAGGATACAAAGCCTTTTTCATCAAACACTGATCTCAGCTGACACTGATGAAAATACCAACTTACTCTAACATTCAAGTCCTTTTTCTCGCTCATCCGAGCTCTTGACATCCCTGTTAACATCGAGCCGCAATCTCGATCCTTACTTCCAATCCCCTACTGCTACTTGCACCTGACATGCCAATATGAAATAGCGAAAGAATTTCATCATAACTCCTGAACCATTATTAGGGTGAACACTTCATCTCATAAAAACCTTCTTCCTTACCTAAATTCAAGAGAACTATAACAACACACAATTGAATTCTCACATTCACCCAACATGAAAATCCTTTAGTAGTGGTCTATACCACCATAAACCTTCCGAGACCTGCCTACACCTTCAGGCCATAGAACTTGAATTCTTCCAAATGAAATCCATTACAACGGTCGACAAGCCCCACACACATCTACACAAACCATACACATAACTCAATCACATAGAAGGAACTGATCACTGCCGTAAGTGCGCCATTTCAACCATGGCTAACCACTCTATCTCCTTTTAATCATCTTCTATTGCCTCAGGAATAATAGTAAGTTCCTTCAACTCATAGCAAAATCAATCCTCACCCATCCCTAGTGACCTTGATTCACGAGACCATGCTGCCTAAATCCCGTAACCCGTCTCATACCCTCCTGGTAATCTTTCTACAACCCGGAGTTTATCTCTCTCACTCCTCCAATACTATCCTGAACGCTGAAAATAACATAGAGCACCCCAACCATTTTCCCTCTCTCTAAAATTACGCTGCAAAAGCTCAAGTCTTAATCATACTTCTTCCTTCAAGCCTTAAACACCGCGTTCTTAACCTTCGAATTTACTAGGTCCGCTGCTGAGAGTCACCCACTCTAACTAGCCCCGAACACAATCAACTCCAAGGCTCTTCTAGCACATGAACATCCTCTCAATGAAGTACGTGACTGAGTCACTACCCTTACAGCTCGCCTATGCCTTAAGCATAAATTATGAATTTTTCAAAGCCTAACCCTGGTCCAACAGGGCCAACTTTTGCACACATTCATCAAATCCCACGCACAATCACCATTTCACTCCTTTCCCTTCGCTGTAATAACTTGCCAACATGCCGAAAATCTGCAACCCCATGAGAACACAATCCTACAACCCAAGTGCAGGTGGTGGGACTCCCCCACTTAGCCCAAAGCTACCCTTTTACCACTCCAGACCTTGTTGAGATCCTTTCCCCTTTGTTAACATGATCTTTCTCAACTAATCCGTCAAATTCTTCCAAATTCTCTTGTTAGCACTCCCTAAATACTCAAATTCTCTAGCATCATTCACACATTCTGCCTCCTACTGAATAGCCATTAGAATCCCTCACAGAAACATGCCAACCACACAAGCGCTAACCTACCCACAGGAGATAACCCACCTGTGGAAATCACCAACTGACACCTTCCAACGACGCCATACTGCACACCCTCTACAACATCAATATCCCATCATAAGCCTGTTCTCATTCACCAACTTTACCAGTCCTTCCGCTCCTCATGGACATCTACTAAATGCGCTACAATATCCTCTAATTCACCACTATGATGTCGCTCTCTGACTTTGGTTAAACTCATTCCTTTAGGCACTACATTACCTCATTTCCTTATGCCTGGCCTTTTAGAAATTTAGCTGTCGCCTGACACTTCTCACATGTCTTCTTTCGTCGTATGCTGTCCAATTAAATATCATTCTCTGCAGCTTTTACACCAGTAGATCACCACGACTTCAAACTCTCCGAGGATCATCTTTCTCAAGTTGCCTCCATAAGAAATAACTATTCAGTACTAAACCACTGCGCCTCACGGTCTTTGACAGCTGCTTCTTCAATACTACTTCACAACCCTCTGACCCAATGCAACTAAAGAAACCATAGCACCGACAGACTTAACACATTCCATTCGATCAATGACAACGATATCACATCACAGGTGAATATCCCACTTTACTTGAAAACACCCAGTCTTACTACTTTATCAATCCAAAAGATGACCATTTATAATCAAAATACCTTTCCTCCGCCGGAACTAAAATACTGAAATCTCGAAATCACCCTCTAAGGAGACCTCCCTTTAAGACATTCATCATCCCCAACCTATGGGCAAGCATTCTACCATCATATCAACATCGCGCGATAATCAACTGTAAGCACCTTAACAACCTGAGCTAACCTTAAAGTTCTCAGAATCACAGCTACTGGCTGAAACAACATAATATTCTTCTGCAGGGCAACGACAACATACCCAACCCACTATTCATGGAAAACATCTCGCACCATATCTGTAGCACCATTTAAATCCTACAAATCCTCAATTCATAGCAAGCGCTTCGCGACGTATAAGATTGAGTAGGAAGAAACATAGTCATAAGCCTCAAGGAACCGAATCGCATGATGAGGAATCAAGAAATGGAGTACTCCTAACAGCCCTATAACCTCTCGAAGATAAGTACAAATGTCTCCATACTGATCCGCATGAATCTACTAGACTTGCCCAAGACTCGTGAGACTTACGGGAACCTAGAGCTCTGATACCACGTTGTCACGACCCAAAATCCATAAGGTCGTGATGGCGCCGGACACCACTGTCAGGCAAGCCAATCATTTAATAACTTAAATAAATTCCTGTTTTAGCATTTTTGAAATCATTACCCTTCACTTTATTACATGATAACTGAATAAAATTCGCTAAGTAAATACGACAGCTTAATATTCCATTTTTATAAAATACATCCCAAAACATCCCAGAACCCGGTGTCAGAAGTGCATGAGCAATTTCGAAGAATTTTACTAAAATTTTACAAAACTTGTCCAAAATAAAAATTGGACAAGGAATAACAATGAGAATATAATACATAGAGGGAGACTCTACTGACCGCGGGTCGTCTCTGAATGATGAATCTCGTCTAAGTCTCCAAGTCAACCATATTGCTATGAAGGTACATGTGCAATAAAATGCACAGCAAGTGTAGCATGAGTACGAAAACAACATGTACTCAGTAAGTTCCTGCCTAACCTCGAAGAGGTAGTGACGGGAGGTCGACTTGACACTTACTAAGGTCTAACAAAATAATTTAACAAGATATGATATCAATAATAGGCATACGAGGATGATAAAAACAGTAAACATCAAAGATAACTGTAATTCAAATAAATATTGAAAGTAAATAAACAATTAATACTTCATTTCCCCCAAATATCTTACTACATCATTTTCCCCCAAATATCTTAAATAAAAAATTACGACTTCATTTCCCCCAAATACCTTAAATAAACAATTACTACTTCATTTCCCCCCAAATATCTTAAATAAACAATTACTACTTCATTTTCACCCAAATATTTTAACACTTCAAAATCCATGAAATCATTAAAAATTTAACATGCGCATACGGAATAAGGATAACCGTCCTGAGCCATAATAATAATCACATATGTGCACTGCCGAGGGTCAAACAACCCGAAACATAATTACATCTTTCAATCTCGTCGCGGGGTGTAGCCCGCTCCCATGAGAGTGGGGGAAATAACACTCCGCTCGCGGAATGTAAATTTCGAAGTGGTCACATGCACACACAATATTAACCATAATGTATCTTTCAATATCGCTGTTGCATTCGGCCCGCTCCCATGGGAGTGGGAGAAATAACACTTCGATCGCGGAATGTAAATTGTGAAGCGGTCACACACAGTCATGCACAATCAATAGTCCACCCCGACTACATTGGGAAAATAAATACTCAAGTAAATGACAAATTTCTCTTTTAAAGGTTACAAATTTAGTATTTAAATCTTGCCCAGAAATCCATTTTTACCAAGTTCAGTAAGGTTTAAACATTTTTAATTTCGTTAGTAAAGATACAAGAACGACAAGTAAAACATGGTCCTAAACTACCCGTACATAAACATAATAGTAGATACGCACGGACTCCCGTCACTTCTTGCGTACGTAGCCCCCCACAAATAGTAGAACATATTTAATTTTTTCACCTATGGGGACAATTCCCTCTCACAAGGTTAGAAAGGAGACTTACATCGCTCCGAAATTCCATTACCGGCTTCCAAGCCCTGCCGACGACTCCAATGGATGCACAACCCCCCAAATCTATCCAAATAACGACAAACCAATGAAAATATACTCTAATATTTGTTAACAATTCAAACTATGCAAACTCCCATCTCTACTCAAGGAATTGACCATCGGGCCCACGTGCCCGGATTCAGAAATTTCTCGAAGATAAACTCTACCCATAGCCTTACTAGCTCAAATATACAATTTAGTCAAATATTCATGCTCAAATTCTTTCAAGGCCCCAAATCCTAAGCCGGCCCGTGATGGCGCCTATTGTGGAACTAGGCTAGCCAATATATCACATGTTCACAATTGCTTTTAAAATCCCATTTCCAAAAACTGAGCATTTCATAAATATATAGAAACTACTGAATAAAGTAGGTCATCATAATACAATACTGCCAACCCCTAAACCCGGAGCCAACGTGTCGTGAGAATCTAGAAGAATAAGTCATAATATACGGTCACAATACAAAACCTCCGAATGAAATGAAGATACAACAGGGAGGGAAAAGCAAAGATGTTGCCGACGCTGGACAACTACCTCTATATCCCGCAAATTTGGCTCCGTTGTGGAATAAAGGCTTATGCTCGATGTCTGCTCCTGAATCTGCACACAGAGGTGCAGGGAGTAATTTGAGTACACCAACTCAGTAGTAATGAAAATAAATCAGGTCTAATTAGCAAGAACACATAAAACCAATGTCATCAAATCACAAGAGGCACAACCTTACTTTCAAATAGTATAACATAGATGTATGAAATCGTCATGCCTTAAAAGTGAACTTCCAAAAAATCCTTTTAAAATGTATATTTTTCAACAACTTCAACCG
Organism: Nicotiana knightiana; assembly: GCA_005239525.1. NCBI lineage: Eukaryota > Viridiplantae > Streptophyta > Magnoliopsida > Solanales > Solanaceae > Nicotiana > Nicotiana knightiana. Next base: position 36,806 of record ML397622.1, on the reverse strand, counting down.
AAAGGTCTAGTATAAAAATGAGATGAATAATATAGAGGCCCCTCGGGCAAAACATATTTCATAAGCTCAGAGTGAAAATAGAAAAATCATCAGTAGCCCCTCGGGCATGCCTCACAGTCACACATAATCAGTCACACAGCACCTCACAATCACTCATACCTCCTAATCACTCGGCACTCGCACTCAGTAGGTAACTGCGCTCACTGGGGTGTGTACATACTCCGACTTCAGAGGGGCTCCTTCAGCCCAAGCGCTAAATAAACATCCAAATCATGACATCAATCACTCTCAGGCTCTCGGCCTGTATCATATCATAAATATCCTCACAACATTGGCCCTCGACCGCACTCAGTCAGACACTCTCAACATGCCACTCGGTCCATAAATAATACGGGGTTCTCGACCCAATTAGTAGTTCATTTCAAGAAATCGTAATATCATCAAGTAGGAGTGTCAACAATTTCACAAGAAAGACCGAGTGGAAAAATCATAGTTTCAAAGTAGTGAGGATATCATTAAAATAGCCCCCAAGGGGTTAAATCAGATCGGCACTAGGCCCCAAACATGGCTCACAACCCAAATATTACACAATTCTTTAGAACATAATTAACATAAAGTTTTGAGTAAATATGCAACTTATTAGTCGCCGGGGAGAGGTCCTAGTCCAATTCAAAAGTCAGTACGTGCCACATACTCGTCATCCGACATGTGCGCCATTCTAGAAAAAGTAAGAAAATACGAAGTCCGGGGTTTCATACCCTCAAGACAAGATTTATAGCCATTACTTATCTCTATCGGGCCACGACACTAGTCCGCAATGCACTTGCCCCTCAAATTGGATCCCGATTGCTCCGAATCTAGCCAAAATCATTTTAACATCATCAATATATATCGAAAGAACTCAATCAGATCGAAAATGATCAAATTAAACAAGAATCTCGAAATTCGGTCAAACCCGAGCCCCGGGCCCACGTCTCGAAATTCGATAATTTTTACATCATTAGAAACCTCGTCCTCCCACGACTCCATAAATACCAAGAACACTAAAAATCGGACCACAATTGCCCACTAAAATCCTCAAAAGAAAAATAAATTTTCCATGCACCCTTCTTCCCCAACTTTGGTTCAATTTCAAGAATTTTTATGGTTTAATCCCTTAAGAATTGACATAAAAACTAGTTATGAAGTTGAAAACCTTACCTCCAAGTGATTCCCTTGATTTTCCTTCAATCTCTCTTAAATAGCTCTCAACTCCCATGCAACAATGGGGGAAAATATAAGCCAAATTCGTACCTCAGCCCTTTTTAAATATTCTGCCCAGCAAAAATATTTCTTCATCGCAAACGCGTCACGAGGACCGCGTTCGCATAGAACAAACCAACAGACCCCTAATTTAAATCTACCCGAACGCGGCGTAAAGCCCGCGAACGCGAAGCACTGCCACCCCAGGCCTTCGCGAACGCGTCCCCTGACACGCGAACGCATAGGCCAATACCCCTGGGGGTCCCCAACAGGCTCACAACTCTACGCGAACGCACACACACCCTCGCGTTTGCGATGACCACCCAGATCAACACTCCGCGTTTGCACCCTTTCTCCCTCGAACGCATAGAACAACTGGCCCCCTTCCACCAAGCACACTATGAGAACGCGAGCCCCCTGCCGCGAACGCATAGAGTAAAACTCTATTGCATAAACACCAGCAAACCAGCCAAGTTCCAAAACACAAAATTGATCCGTTAACCATCCGAAACAAACCCGAGGCCCTCAGGACCTCAACCAAACATACCAACATATCCCATAAAATCATTCAAAATTACTCGAGCCTTCGAAATACCAAAAACAACGCAACTACACCAAAATCGCATCAAATTCAAGCCTATGAACTTTGAAACTTCAAAATTTCCCCAACTACGCCTAAACCAGCCAAAACACCTCCGATTGACTTGAAATTTTGCAGACATAACCAAAATGACATTACAAACCTGCTCCAACTTTTGAAATTCTATTCCGACCCCGATAGCCTATTTTCAAATGCCGACCGGAAATCGCCAAAAACTAACGTTCGCAAATTCAAGCCTAATTCTACACCGGACATCACAAAAATATTTTGAACACACTCCTAAGTCCCAAATCACCTAACGAAGCTATCCGAGCCATAAAATCCGCTCCCGATGTCATTTACAAATAAGTCAACTCTCAGTTGACTTTCTCAACAATTAGGCTACTTGAAAAGGCTAAATGTCTAAACTCTCACCATAACCACTCAGGACCCAAACCAACTGATCCAACACATCAAAAACATGACATCGATAAATAACAAATGCAGAAATAGGGGAAACTGGGTAAATCTCACGGAACGACCGGGGTCGTTACAAATTCGTGGCTAACATCCAAATTACCAAATTCTAGGTTTTCTTATAAAATCCATATTTTCCACAAATTCCCATACTCAAATCCATACTACACCATGCATTTAACTTACAATGAGTTGGAATGACTTACCTTGTGATCCTTGACGAAAATCCCTCCTTGAAGCTCCCCACAATCGCCCATGCCAAATGAAAATAGGAGGAGAAATGGAAAAAATCTTGTTTTAAAACATTCTGCTCAGGACTCATTTCCGCACCTGCGATCCAACCTTCGCACCTGTGCTCCCGCAGGTGCGCCCAAACTAACGCACTTGCGGCTTCCTCAGCTCCAGCCAAAACTCGCACCTGGGCCCCATTGTCCGCAATTGCGCCTTCGCATGTGCGAAAATTGCATCGCACCTCCGATCCCAGCCAAGCCAGAAAAATCTCACACCAGCGGCCAAAGCCTCGCAGGTGCGGTTACACGAGATGACAACAACCTCAGCACTTCTTCAAACTCCAAACTTGATCCATTAACCACCCGGAATCCACCCGAGGCCCCTGGGACCCCGTCCAATTACACCAATCTGCTCAAAAACATAATGTTGACTTGCTTTAGGCCTCAAATCACATCAAATAACATCGAAACTAAGGATTGCACTATAATTCAAACTTTAACAACTTGAAATCTCAAACCTCCACACCTGATGCCGAAACCTATCAAATCACGTCCGATTGACCCCAAATTTTGCACACAAGTCCTATTTGACATTACGGTCTTGCTCCAACTTCCGGAATTGAATTCTGACCCTGATATCAAAATTTCCACTTCCGGACGGATTTCTCAAAAACCTTCAAATTCCTATCTTTAGCAAAATGACTTCAAAATAACCTACGGACATCCGAATTCACTTCCGATAGCGCTCCCAACTCCAGAACCACCATACGAAGCTATTCCCAGACTCGGAATCCCAAACGGACATCAATAACACTGAAATGCTTTCCAACCTAAATATATGAAATTTCTTCAAAATTGCTGACTTTCACAATATACACTGAAATGCTCCCGGGTTATCCCAAGATTGATCTGGACATATGTCCAAGTCTGAAATCCTCATAAGAACCTGCAGGAACCTTCAAATCCTGATTCATAGGTCGTTTACTCACAATCCCAATCTTAGTCAATTTTATCCAACTTAAGGCCTCTAAAATGAGAATTTTCTTTTCAATTAACTCTAAATTTCCGGAAGTTCAATTTCGACCATGCCCACGAGTCATAATACCTGAAATGGAGTTCCTTATGACTTCAAACTGCTGAATGACACGCTAGATCTCAAAATGACCGATCGGGTCGTTACACTTAGTTTATTAACTATTACTAGGTGGGATCGTATAGACATATAATAAGCAGAGAGAAACATGCTGAAGTTAAAGTGACTAATCAGACATCCATACAGAAAAAGTAGCAAGAATCTAAAGCACATTAATATTTAAAGAAGGACACAAAAATCATGAATTGATCAGAAACACGCTAAAGTAAATTATCAGCACATAGAATATCATAGGAATGGGGCATGCTAGTTGAGAAGGAGATAGACATGAACTAAATAGCAAACAGGAGCATCACAGTCTGAAATAAACTATTACTATAAAATGCATGGAAAAACATAAAACAGTATGAACTAAGGCATAGTGGTTAATGAAAAAGATGGTTAGGAATCATATTCAAAAAAAGAAGCATATTGGAATTCATAATAAAACTGACTACATAGCATATAGAAGAGAACATGATAACAGAAATAGGGGCATACCAGTTAAAAGATAGCTAGCAAGAAGGTGAAGGCAAGTTGAATCCAATAGTCTAGCCTTGGCTTTCAGCCGGCTAGACAGTTCAGCAAACACACGTAACATAAAGAATTACAATTGAGAGTATGTGTGTTTCTGTATCTTTCTAAGCGTGTTCGTGTGTTTTCAAAATAAGAAAGAGGGGGATTATACAACACTTAGCAGAGTAAAACAAATAAGGCAAAGAATATTAGAGTTCATAAATAAGGCATACAAGTAAAATTAACCCGTTAATTGGGGATAAACTCAATCAAACAACTCAACAGAATCCGAGAAAGACCCCTTAAATTGGGGAGAATCAATTAACAGCTCAGATTGGGGTTTAAATAATGCAAGAAATAATTCATAGGCCATTTATAAGTCAGTTGGAATAAACTAGAACACAGAAATCCAATCAATAGCATAATTAAGGAAAGTAGTAGCAATTTATGTTTTACAAATAAGGAAAATAGGTAAAAATCACATAAAGTAACCATCTTAGTAGAATAATATAATTTCGAACCCTAATTAGTCAAATAAAATCAATTAATCTCTTTTAATTACAGAATAACAGAAAATACACAAAAAATCAATGAGATAAGAAGAAACCCTAGAGTTTAGAACATAGACATGAGAATTAGTCGAACAAGTAAAGAAAACCAAAGTTAAACACTTAGAAAAAAAATTAGTATTTTTGCAGAAACTTAAAGGGATGAAACCCTATCTTTAGAGAAAACAAAAATCGGTGAATAATAAGAAAACACATAAAGTTTTTAACCATAGATTTGAGCCATAAACATGAAGATGACAGTACTCACAAACATAGAGATGAGCACAGGAAAATTAATCTAGAAAATGAAGGATTGAAGCCAAGTCTGTGTCCAATCTCTTCGAGATTCCATCAAATAACATAAAAACCATACCACTAGTAAAGACAGGAGGCCACATAAGACCTAAGATCGAAGCGGAACCCCATGGATTGAAGGGGGTTCAGGTTACAACGGGCAAGGGTCAGAGGAAGGTTGAGAGAGAAGAGAGGAAGAGGGGATTTAGGGGTGGCGGAATTGGGAAAATGATTAGGTTTAGGGTCGTTTGGTGCAATTAAAAGGAAATGGATACTGCACCGTTGATCTTCTGAGATCAACGGCNGGGGGGGGGGGGGTTGGAAGAATTGGGTTTTGGGTATTGGGTTGTGATTCTAATTGGGCTGGGATAATAATTTGGGCTAAGGTCCGAAATTAAAAGAGGCTATTTGTTAAATACCCAATCAATTTGGTAAATAATTCGTAAAAATAGCTAATAAATGATAAAATTTGATATTTATGCATGAAAATAATTACTTAATATTATAAAAATATAAAAGGTCATTTTCTTGTGAAATAAGGTAATTATACACATGTGGGCTATTATTGCAAAGTTATTGTAATTATAACCCTAAAAATGTAAATATGGATGTTCAAGAAATAATTACAGCTTAGTATAAATATAAATGATAAAATTAAGCACTAAGATTATTATAAAATCATCTGCGATGCAATTGGTAACTATTTATATCTAATAAAAATACTGGGATGAATTAATTGAAAATCCTTTAAAAATTCATAAATTATGAAAAATATTAATTGATGTGCATATATGCATTTTGAAAATAATATAGGGAAAAATTGGGTATCAACACTCACTGCTAGCAGAGCTGATATTGTTTTTAGTGCATGCCTTTGTGCAATATTTCAGGCGAATCTAAAGGAGTCTCACTTGACTGTTGTCAAGAGGATTTTGAGATTGTTGTTGGTGCTTCATGTTGTGCTCAATTGTTGTGAATCAAACAACAATTAATGCATTTGGAATTGATGTTGGTTGTATCCCCATCTTTTGTGATAACACTAGTGCAATTAGTATGACCAAGAACCCGGTTTATCACAAGCAAACTAAGCCATAGATGTTAGGCATCACTTTTTGAGGGACAACTATCAAGAGGGTTTGATCACTGTGGAATTTTGTGTACTGACAAGAAAATAGCTGAAAATCTTTACAAAATCTTTAAGTTGAGATCACTTTGAAAGGAACATGTTAGAATTAGGGATGATTAAGATCACCTAAAAGGACCAGTTCAAAATTTCACAACCGAAAAAATATTGAAAAAAGAATGAAATGAAAAAAAATTAAAAAAGAAAATTTGGTTAGAAAATCTGTTAATTTTGTATATAGTTAGATTTGATTTTGCACAGTCTCATACTTTCAATAGTATACTCTTGTGCTATGTGCTAAAATGACTCATTAATCTCTAATGATATTATCTCTATTTTCTTGGAAAATTTAGACTTACACAAGAGATTTTTCAATGAAAAACCTGGTTCATCAAGATTACTCGATATGTATTCTACACTTTGCATAATTTGTGATAACTATAGTTGGATCATTAGTAAAAGCAGAGTCCCGTCTAATCACAAATCTTTTTTGGACTTATCTGTTACAAAATGAACCAGTTCTATTCCAAAGAAATCCTAACCACATTAAGTGCCTAGATTCTAGGGATAGTCCTGAACGTCTTTTCAAACTGACTTACAATTTGATTAGACTTCAGCAAAGTTTTCGTTGCTCATGTGAACTCCTCCACTTTGTACTGATTAGGAGTCATTTGTTTCTTCACTTTTAAACCTTCAAGCCGTCAAAATTCTCTCAAACTTCTCTCCTCTTCTACTCTCACACAAACTCATTTTCTAAAACTCCCAAACTCACATATGGCAAACACCTCTGAAAATCCTCATCCCTAAAAAATGAACCACACCCACACAATCTATCACACTTTCAACCACACCTCTACATAAGAAAGGAAAATTTAAGACTCTTGTTCGCAAGACCATGGTTGGGAGAGCATTATCTAAAAAAAAATAGATAAACAATTGAAGGCTATCCAGGTCCAGAACCTCAGAAATCTGAAGATTCATTTAAATCTGCTTCTGAGGGCGAAGAAACGGTTTCTTCTAAGACTAAACATATATCACCTGGACCTAAAGTTACTCCTGAAACTATTTTTGAGGTTGCTAAAAATTTGGCGAATAGGTTTGTGCTTGTAGGATCCATGGCGGGTGTTGAAACTACTAAGTCTGGAAGGGTTGGTGGTAAGAATGGAAAAGGAAAAGAAAAAAAGAGCGAGGGTGCTCGGCGTGCTGTGAGGCGAAAGGGAAAAGAGTGGTTGGTTCTTCACCCACTCCTGTTACTCTAACTAAAGAATCAGGTACAATGGTTGTTTGTAGTGAGGAATCTGCTGGAATAGAGGAGAGTGTGAGAAAACGGGGGGAAGTGGGTTTAACGAAGCTGCTGAGGGGCTGGTTCAAATTGGGAAAAATGTAGATGAACATGTTCCATCTGAACAGGAAACTCTCCGATACCTACTAAAAAGGGTGAATGCAAGTTACAATCCAAAGAAGAAATAAAGTTTAGGAGTTAAACCCCTGGTACTGCTAGGGAAAATAAGAAAAGTAAGGCTACCTCTTCTATCCCTATTAAAATTCCTCCCACAAGAAGAAGATCCACAAGAAGTCAGAAGAAGCAGAATGAGGCTCAACTGGTGAAAGCCTTAAAAATAAAGTAAAAGAAAAGTTGCTGCTAATGGAAAAAAGAAGATGTGCGAGCCTGTTGAGGCCGTTGAAATTAATGAGATAGACATGATCCTTCGAGATGAAGATGAGACAGAAGAAGTGGAGGTTATCACTCCTAAACCTATGAAATCCAAGACTTCAACAAAGAAGTCTATTTCAAAGTCAAAGTCCGTTGAACCATCCACTTTGGCTAAAAGAACCAGGTCTTCTATGAAATCAAGAAAAGTAAAAATTGTGGAGGAAGAAGAATGGAGTGTAGAGGAAGAAGAAGATGATTCTGATGCTGAGGAAGAAAAGATGGTCAAATTTGGAAAGACTATCTTAAAAGGCAGACTCCTCAGAGGCTTGGAGGAGTATGGAATGGCGCTGCTTTTGGAAACATTACAGTTGCAAGGCTGGAAGGACATGGACGTTCGGATGGATAGGGTCACTAGTGTGGTGAAGGGAGTGAAAGTCACTTTTGATACAAATGAATCTAGGAGAGATCTTGGGTGTTGTTAATGGCCAAAATCGGAGGAGTCCGATTTCGAAGTCTCTGTTATGCCTAGCCCGATCTTTAAAGATCTCAAAGCGAAGTTCCAAGTCCAGTCTCGGAATACATACCTCGAGAGAGCATATCAAAGGCTCGATATGGCCTACTTGAGAGAGCATATAGAAGGCCCGTCATGACCTACCTCGAAGCAAAGGAAAATATATGACAGTCAAGAAAAAGCGGGAAATTCCCAAGGACACGTGGTTAGGATGGATAGGATTTGTAAGGAATAGTACAAATCCGTACTAGTCCGTTATACAGCTGTACCAATAGTATTCTTTGTCATAATTTTACATGTACCATAATAGAGTTTTTCCCTCCTATATAAAGGGGAGCCCAATCATTTGTAAGGACATAAAAAATTCACTACTATAAAATATTCTACTCTACTTTCCTCATTTGTCGTGCTCGAGTTTATTCTTCAACTTTGTTGTTCTTCATTTATTGTTCATACTTTATTGTCACTAAGCTAGCCCCGAGGCCCTGATATCACCAAATTTGAGGCCCTCATTCCTTTAGCAACATTTGTTTGGCCATCACATTCTCCTCGTTCATACTTGTCATTTCTTGATTATTTACTAGTATTGAAATAAATCGCATATTTTTTAGAACCACAAATCAAGTATAATTATTGAAATCATTTTCAAGGTAAGCAGTTTGGTGCCTATCGTGGGGCTAAAGATAATAGTGATTGTTTTGGTGCTAGTTTTATGATAACACAAGTTATTCTTCACACTTTTTCTTGTCCAAAGATTCTTTGATTTTAGGTTAAAACATGTCAAACTCGGAAAATGCACCTGCAAAACGACGGTGTTGGTTTCCATGGAGAAAAAGGTGCAATGGCTCCAAGGGTCGGCGTACCACCACTAAACACTGGGGTAGCACCAGCACCAAACCCTGCCGACGTAGGTTCACATGTGGCTTTGCACGTCGATTTGGGTATTGATATTGAAGGAAGTATATGCAGAGGGGACCAACCTGATGCATAAGGGACACATGCTCGAGAATAAAGAGAAGTTAGTCTACAAGTAATCTTTGAAATGTTGCAAGCACAACAAATTGATCGCTCAATTTCAGAGTTAGCAAAAGACTCCGAGCACAGCAGGGACCGAAAATAGCCCCCCGAGTTGAGCTAGGACAAGAAAGATCGAGCAATAATGGGTTAGGAACTGACCCCGCCATCATGAGGATGCTCGAGGAACTACTAAAAAGGCCGAGTCGGGAGAAAAGAGGATAGAGAATAATGACAAGTAGAAACCTACAATTCGAGAGTCGACCAGATCCTGGGAGCACCCCCGATTATAAAGGGAGTGGATTCGAGGATGTTCGTGCAGAAGCCATTCCCACCAAGTGCGGCTCCAAAGCCCATTCCGAAGAAGTTCAGGATGCCCGAAATCCCAAAGTACAACGGGACCACAGATCCCAATGAGCATATTACCACATATACTTGTGGTATAAAAGGAAATGATTTAAAGGACGACGAGATCGAGACTGTCCTGTTGAAGAAATTTGGAGAAACCTTATCCAAGGGGACCATGATGTGGTATCATTACTTACCCCCGAATTCAATAGATTCATTTTCCATGTTGGGAGACTTATTAGTAAAGGCACATGCTAGTGCCATAAAAGTTGCTACACGAAAGTTTGATGTGTTCAAAATCAAACAAAGAGAAAATGAGATGCTAAGGGAGTTGTATCCCGTTTCGAGATTGAGCGAATCGAATTACCACCGATCTCCAATGACTGGGTAGTACAAGCCTTCACTCAGGGATTGAATGAATGAAGCTCGATAGCTTCGAAGCAGTTGATGCAAAATTTGATCGAGTATCCCGCCGTAACTTGGGCGGATGTTCCCAACAGGTATCAATCAAAAATCACGGTCGAGGACGATCAATTGGGAGCCCCCTCGGGCTCAGTATGTCCTAGTAGGTTATTAGTAAAAGAATCACGGAACGCAGAAAGGGAGCCGAGACCAAACAAGGAAAGATATCACACCTATGTCGAATACCAAAGAAACGCTTTGAGGCGTAATATACCTCGAAATGATCGAAGGGCGGATCGAGGCTAATGTTCCCAGGGAATTTTGAGAAAAACCGGGTTCGACATGCATATGGGGCCATTAGAGGCACCCCAGTTGTCAGAGTACAGTTTCAACATCGATGCCTCAACAACATCGATGCCTCAAACATTGTAGCAGCCATAGGAAAGATCAGAGATACCAGGTGGCCCAAACTTATACAATCAGATCCTTCCTAGAGGAACCCCAACTTAATGTGCAAATACTATGACACTCATGGTCAGAGGACCGAGGATTGCAGACAACTTCGAGAGGAGGTAGCCCCTTTTTTCACCGAAGGGCACCTGCGAGAGTTCCGCAGCGACCGGTCCAAGAACCATTTTCGATAGAGAGCTGCAAATAGGAAGAATGAGCAAGAGTAGACGCATCATGTCATTCATATGATCATCGGAGGAATCGATGTCCCACATGGACCCATATTCAAACGAACAAAAGTATCCATCACAAGGGAGAAACAATCTTGGGACTGCATTCCTAAGGATACCCTCACATTCAGCGAAGTAGACATCGAGGCCTTATCTCAGCCTCATAATGATGCACTGGAAATTTATTTCCTTTTAAATGAAGTTCAAGTTAAACGTATGCTCGTGGATCTAGGTAGTTCGACCAATATAATCAGGTCGAGGGTCGTGGAGCAGCTCGTGCTGCTCGACCAAATCATACCCGCCTCTCGAGACCTGAATGGGTTAAACATGGAGAGTGAAACAAAAAAGGGGGAAATCATCCTCCCATTCCACGTGGCAAGGACCATACAAGCCACGAAATTTCATGTCATCGAAGGTGACATGAGGTATAACGCCCTGCTCAGAAGGCCATGGATACATAACATAAGAGCAGTACCATCAACTCATCATCAAATCATGAAGTTTCCAACAAAAGATGGCGTGAAAATGGTGTATGGAGAGCAGTATGCAGCCAAAAAGATGTTCATAGTGCATGACTTGGCACCGCTATCGGCTCCATCTACCTCGGAGAAATCAAAAGGCGAACTGGTAGCCAAATAGCAATCACATCACATACCCTCGATTGAGCCCGAGGGACAGATGATCGATGAATAGGTGGTCGAGGAAGAAGAATACTTCCTCACCCCTCGAGCCTTCGTTGCCCCCAAGGAATCGGATGCAATGAAGTCCACTATCGAAGAACTCGAGCAGGCAGTATTAATCAAACATCTCCCATAACGAAAGGTATACCTGGGAACGGGACTAATCCCCGAACTCAAGAAAAAACATATTCAATTTTTATTGATAATATTGATAGCTTCACTTGGTCCCATTAAGATAAGACGGGGATCCCACCGGAGGTAACCACCCATCGCCTGAGTGTCGATCCCAGGTTCAAACCGATGAAGCCAAAAAGGAGGCCTCAATCCAAGGTAAAGCACACATTCATCAAAGATGAGGTAACTAAGCTTTTAAAATAGGATCCATTAGGGAAGTAAAATACCCCGAATGGCTAGCTAATGTAATAGTAGTCCCTAAAAAGGGAAATAAACTGAGAATGTGTGTAGATCACAAATATTTGAGCAAAGCATGCCCCAAATATTCTTTCCCACTTCCAAACATCGGCCGCCTAATCCACGCTACGGCTGGACACGAGACCCTTACTTTTCTCGACGCCTACTCCGGGTACAATAAAATTCAAATAAACCCAGAGGACCAGGAAAAGACTTCATTTATCACGAAGTATCGCACATATTGCTATAATGTAATGCCCTTCGGGCTAAAAATTGCAGGAGCTACAGACCAACACCTGGTTACTAAGATGTTGGAACATCAAATAGGCAAGTCTATGGGAGTTTACATTGATGACATGTTAGTTAAGTCCTTGCACGCAGAGGACCACTTGACTCATTTACAGGTAACGTTCGATATCCTAAAACGATAAAATATGAAGCTCAACCATGAGAAATGCGCTTTTGGAGTCAGCTCGGGCAAACTTTTCGGCTTCATGGTGTCAAATAGGGGGATCAAGATCAACCCCGAAAAAATCAAAGACATCGAGGAGATCACTGTGGTAAACAATGTGAAAGTAGTATAGCGGCTGACCGGGCGGATAACAGCCTTAGGCTGATTCATCTCGAGGTCATCGGATCGGAGTTCATCACTTTTTCTCCCTTCTCAAGAAGAAAAATAACTTCGAGTGGCCTCCGGAATGCCAACAAGCCTTGGAAGAATCAAAACGGTATCTCTCGAGCCCACATTTGCTTTATACCCCGATGGAGGATGAAACATTGTACTTGTATTTAGTCGTGTCCGAAGTTGCGGTAAGTGGCGTGCTGGTTCGAGAAGAACAACGTACGTAATCCCCTATATATTACATAAATCGGACCATGGGAGATGCTGAAACCAGGTATCCACACTTAGAAAAATTAGCTCTTGCATTATTAGGCGCATCTAGGAAGTTAAAACCATACTTTCAATATCATCATATATGTGTGTTAACTAGATATCCACTTCGAAAAATGTTGCATAAGCCCAAATTATCAGGCCGATTGGCCAAATAGGCCATCAAACTTGGGGGGTACGATATCGAGTATAGACCTCGAACGGTTATCATGTCTCAAATTTTTGCAGACTTCATGGCCAATTTTACGTCTACCCTCGTGCCCGAAGTGGAAAAAGAACTCTTGCTAAAAACAAGAACATCATCGGGGGTATGGACCCTCTTCACTGATGGTGCCTCGAATGTGAAAGGGTCTGGGCTCGGTATAGTTCTAAAAACGCCTACGGGTGGCATAATTAGGCAATCCATAAGAACTTCGAAGTTGACTAACAATGAGGCCGAATATGAGGCTATGATTGCAGGTCTCGAACTAGCCAAGGGCCTAGGAGCAAAGGTCATTGAGGCGAAATGTGAATCACTTTTGGTAGTTAACCAAGTAAATGGAAGCTTCGAAGTTCAAGAAGACAGGATGCAAAGATACTTAGACAAGCTTCAAGTGACATTACATCGCTTCAAAGAGTGGACCCTGGTCAACATACCACGAGAACAGAATAGCAAGGCCGATGCAATCGCCAACGTGGGATCCTCGGTTGAATAAGATGACATAATCCCGGGGACTGTCATACAAGTATCAAATTCAGTGATTGAAGAAGGCCATGCAGAAATCAACTCAACAAGTCTAACATGGGATTGGAGAAAAAATTACATCGACTACTTGAAACATGGAAAGCTCCCCATTGACCCAAAAGAATCAAGGGCCATTTGAGCCAAAGTGGCCAAATTTTTACTCGATGAGAATGGAACATTGTACAGAAAGACCTTCGACGGTCCACTAGCAGTATGCTTGGGACCGGGGGACACCGACTATGTGCTGTGAGAAATCCACGAAGGCACTTGTGGAAACCACTCCGCAGCTGATTCTTTAGTTCGAAAGCTAATTAGAGCAGGGTATTGCTGCGATAGTATGGAAAAGGGCACCAAGGAGTTCGTTCGAAGATGTAACAAATGCCAAAGATTCGCACTGATGATACATCAACCCGGTGAACAACTACGCTCAGTACAACTACGCTCCAAGGGTGATGCCCCCCATTGGAGATCGTTGGCCCTCTGCCAACGGCGCCAGGTAAAGCTAAATTTGTCTTGTTTATGACGGACTACTTCTCGAAATGGGTAGAAGCACAGGACTTTGAGAAGATAAGAGAAAAAGAAGTCATCGAATTCATATGGGACCACATCATATTCCAATTCGGGATCCCCTCCGAGATTACGTGTGATAATGGGAGACACCGTTCTCTTTAGTATATGGGTCTGAGGCATTGATACCGGTCAAAGTGGGGGAACCTAGCGTTAGATTTCAGTATGCCACACAGGACTCAAACAACGAGGCTATGAACACCTCCCTCGAGCTATTATATTAAAAGCGTGAGGCCGCACTGGTTCGAATAGACGCTCAAAAACAAAGGATCGAAAGGTACTACAACAGAAGAACAAACCTTCGATACATCAAAGTCGGGGACTTAGTCCTAAGGAAAGTCCCCCTCAACAATAGAAAACCAAATGAAGGGAAGCTAGGCCATAGTTGGGAAGGACCGGACTGCGTCCTCGGAATACTAGGCAAAGGTTCCTACAAACATAGCACCATGGAAGGCGAGTAACTGTCAAGAAATTGGAACACATCGATGCTCAAACACTATTATTGCTAAGGTATAACCTTCTCCACTTTCGTTTATATTTCATACTAACTTTTTGCAGGTGTTCGATTGAGAGGAGTCGAAGCACTCTTCAGCTCGAAGACCTTGACTTTTAAAGCATGTGTTGCACTCTTTTTCCCTTAGATCGGGTTTTATCCCAAATGGGTTTTACCAACAAGGTTTTTAACGAGGAAACATTTATATGCTACCTAAGGAAAAATCAACAAGCATTCAAGGATTCTTTTTCAATCAACCTCGAATACTGGGGGGGGCATCATCCTTGGAGGTTACCTATTCGAAGAAAACAAGTTATGCCAAACAGGGCCTCGATATGAGAATGTTGTAATGGACAAAACAGTCAAATGAACCGTGTCCATGTAGAATAGTCGAGCCCCCGAGGGAAAAAACATGTACACATTATTCGAATAAGAATTCTTATTTATCAAAACACTTTGTGCCTCAAAGAAGTTTATTGTTTTCACATGAAACGACACAATGGCCAAATACTCCTGAATACTCAGGGACTACCACCGATGATCAACTTATGGAGTCATCAAAGACTCGGACTCATAAGACCTCAATGAGGCAATATCGAATCATAAGACCTCAATAGGCAACATCAAATTTATAAGACCTCAATGAGGCATACTCAAACTTACAAGACGTTAAAAAAGTCACACCCCAGATATTAAGGCTAAGGCTATATATTTGAACTTGTAAGACCCCTAAAAAGGCGTACCCTCGATATTAAGGCCGAGGACATCTCACCCGGAGACTAAAGGCTACGCCCAAATATAAAGACTAAGGTCATATGAAAAGGCTACGGCCAGAATAATGCGGATCGGAGACGTCCAAATTTTGCCATAAAACTAAAAGCCTTCAAATATTTTAAAAGAAATGTTAAATCTGGCTACCCTCGGCATAAGCTAAGGGGCTTCCCTAATATCAGATCGGAACAATGTAAAGGCTTCGAGAAAATCTTCCTTCGAGATAACCTCACGAGGTACCCAATTATCGTCGCACATCGACTTATAATCGAGGTTCCTATCAATTGAGCCGTCGAAAAGTCGGACGAAAATAAAAGCGTGCCAAGGTATAAATAAATCTTTAAAGGTCTTTAGCCAGAATGGGGGAAAATTGTAGCCATCTTAGAGGTCGAATTGACCCAATCTAAAAAGAGCCTAAGGGCCTATTTGTAAGAGCCTAAGGGCTGATTTGTAAGAGCCTAAGGGCCGATATGTAAGAGCCTAAGGGACAAATTGAAAAGAGTCTAAGGGCCGATGTCTTATATCCTAAGGGTCGATATCTAAAGGAACTTAAAGGCCGAAGAACACTGTGTTCGAGAACTGACCTAGCTCGAACTCGAAACCTAAGGGTTTTATATTCTAAGTCCAATACATCGGACTGATCATCAATAAAATCAAAAAGACAAAGGCAAGGCATAAATTAACAACAAAGATGAAACAAAGATCTTTTGTATTTATAGTGAGAGTACAAAATATGTCTACAGAAGCTCCTACATGGATCCCTTACACAAAAAAGGAAAAAATTAAAATCCTAATCTTCTGTTGGCGCCTCTTCCCCCTCGTAGACTTCACCTTCATCTTCATCGTTCTCTGAGCCACTAGTAAAATCCTCATCGGAAGAGAGCAGTGCAGCCAATTTTTCTTCGAAGGCCTTCACTTTCTCGATCTTGGCAGAAAGATCAAAACCATTGGCATGCACCTCCTCGAGAACCTGCTTCGAGATTCCAGTCGAGCATGGTCGAGGGCACGAGTTAGCTTGAGCTCGGCTTCAGCAGATACCTTCTTAACCCAAGCATTTGCAGCAACAACGTCAGTCCAATACAAAAACATGAGTGCATCAGATTTGGACTTGTCTTTGGATAGCTCAGTGGCCGATTCAGCATGAAGCTCCTTATATTTACGACCTTCCTCTTTTGCACTCAAAAATTGGTGCTCAGCCGAGGTCAGATTTTCCCGAAGAGTGTCTTTCTCAAAAGCTACTTCATCCATACGCTGTCTCAGTCCGAGGATCTGAGTGTCTTTGATCCTAAGACCCTCCCGAAGTTTGCCCACTAGGTCATCCTTTTGCTCGAGCTACAAGGATTGAATTGAGGCATTAGAACACTAAAATAAGTAGGTGTAAAATTGGCCACCAAAGGCGATGTTACCTGCTCGATGAGATCAGTCCGATCTCAAGATGCCTCCTTCGAACGGGCTCGAAGGTCCTTAAGTTCCTCCTCTTTTCTGATATAGAGGTCATTGAGGTCATCATATTCCAGCATGATCTTCCTAAGCTCGTCTTAACATCGGGCAAGCTCAATCCGAGACTTGAAGAAAGCCTGGTCGTAGAGCATCATAGCCTGGTCACGAAGAAAGGAAGTTACAAAGGCACGAATCAAATCCCAAACATAGTCATTGATAGACGAAGTATACCTGCTTTCAAAGCTTATCAGTTTCTTCGAAGATAAACGAGGCACCGAGGTCAGGGCCCTCCTCCATCCCGGCAAGGCATTCTTCGAAGATATCGTTCTCCCCATAGGATGCCCCCGCTTCAGCAGTCTTCATGTCCTGGCATCCCATACCTGCCCCTCAAAAAAGGATGGGCCTTGTGGAGAATCACCCACATCGATCACCCCAAGTGGGTCAATCGGGGCTTTCTCCTTCCTTCGAGGAGCTTTGGGGTTGGTTTCTTTAGGATCCTCTACCGAGTACCTTTCAGCACTAGGCATACTTTGGTTATCGGTTGGCTCGAGGACCTTTCCTCGAACCCCCTTCAGGAATATCCTAAACTTGAGACTAACCCACCTTAACAGCCTTCGGTGCATTAGCCTTTGAGGCATCGGTACTACTTCTCCTCCAAGTTATTAACGGGAGTGAATCACCTTCAGTCTCATCTCCATGTTCGTCCTCGGCACGAAGACACGTAGCAACTTCGGGAGTCAAAGACACTGTGTCGGTCTTAGACTTTCGAGCTTTGGCCTTTTTCGGTTTCGGGGACTCCGCCGGCGTCTCCCTGTTTCTCTTCTTATCCTTGGCGGTTTTGGGGTATCTACTTTTCCATGCGGGGGCAGCCTCAATTAAATGACTTCCTCGAGGCCTATATAGCACAAACGGTTAAGTGTGATACCAAGAGATATCTTCACTAATAGATTCGAAAAGCGACAGTAATAAAAGCTCACCATGGTTTTTGACCTCCCATTGACCTCTGGCCAACTCACGCCAGACGCGCTCAGCATATGTAGAGGTGGAATCTAGTTTTCCAACCCAGACCAGGAGGTCCTTGAACGCACTGTAGTACCACTCAACGGCTGCACCATCGGAAGGGAGTTAGTTCAAAAGGAAGGAAAAACATTTGACTAACAAAGCATGTTCGATAAGTCGGCACTTACGGTTTATATTCCATTCCTCGAGGAATAGGATCTTCCCAACAGGAATCAAGTCAGAAGCTCTGACTCGAACGAAGTGGCTCATCCATCCTCGGTCCTTATCTTCGCCGACGCTAGCGAAGAAAGACTTCGAAGATCGACGTTGCAGCTTAATAAGGCCACTTTAATATAAACGAGGATTGTATAGTCTAATCAGATGGTCGAGGGTGAAAGGAATCCCATCGACCATGTTCGAGAAGTACCTAATCAGGTAGACGATTAGCTAGAAGGAAGGATAGATTTGTCCAAGCGTCACCCGATATTGTCTACAACAATCGATGATCACTTGATCTATCGGTGGTGAGGAGGGCTCTACGGAACCTAAGGTGAATGGGTATGTATATACGCTTAGGAATCTAGCTTTGTAAGTGGTTATGTCCTCTTCAAGTGAAGGGATCTCCACTTCTACTGCATCCCCCCAATGGAAATTAGCTTTTACTTTTTTGGTTTCGGTTATTAGACTAATATATCGAGACATGGGTTCACACCGTCCCGCAATCGAGGAAGGTTTTTCAACCTTAAAATCAGAGGATGTTTCCCAGGGCCCAGGGGTACACTCCTCGATACGAGGAGGTACTAATGTTTTGCTCTTAGACGAGCATGATGATGAAGGGGCTTTCTCTTTGTGGGGAACGGTCTTTGATGTTTTTGCCATGTTGAATTTTAGAGTAAGGAGAATGAACTGGTTAAGAGATAAACACATAGAAAGGACGAATGCAGAAAGAAGTTAACGAATATTTGAAAATGTATAGAAAGTAGAAGTATAAAAAATGTAGAATTGGAGTATTTATAAGGGTCATCTAAGCGTGTTGGAGAAGCTAAAAGGGCGGCCAATGGTCGTTATCGATTTGTGGGTTTTTGAGCACTGTGCAGACATGACCTCTACACAACCATTCCGCCACATCGCTCGCTGACCTCACGTGACTGACGTCATGGTGAGAATATCTAAGAGTCAAAAATTCAAAATTGTTTCTTATCATTTCATTCTAAGAAATGCCTAGACTATCTGTATACGGACGAAATAGGAGGAGTCTGATTTGAAGTCTCTGTTATGCCCAGCCCTAGCTTTAAAGGTCTCAAAGAGAAGTTCGAAGTCCAGTCTCAGAATACATACCTCAAGAGAGCATATCGAAGGCTGGATACATCCTACTCGAGAGAGCATATCGAAGGCCCGTCACGACCTACTTCGAGGCAAAGGAAAATTGATGGCAGTCAAGAAAAAGCGGGAAATTCCCAAGGACACATGGTTAGGACGAATAAGGTTTTAAGGAATAGTACAAATCCTTACTAGGCCGTTATAAAGTTGTACCAATAGTATTCTTTGTCATAATTATACATATACCATATTAGGGTTTTTCCCTCCTATATAAAGGGGACCCCAATCATTTGTAAGGACATACAAAATTCACTACTATAAAATATTCTACTCTACTTTCCTCGTTTTGCTGCGCTCAAGTTTATTCTTCAACTTCATTGTTCATCATTTATTGTTCATAATTTATTGTCACTAAGCTAGCCTTGAGGCCCTGAAATCAGCAAGTTCGAGGCCCTTGTTCCTTTATCAACATTGGTTTGGCTATCACATTCTCCTCATTCGTACTTGTCATTTCTTGATTATTTACTAGTATTGAAATAAATAGCATATTTTTAGAACCACAAATCAAGTATAATTATTGAAACAATTTTCGAGGTACATGTGTACTTACTCAAGGGTACAATGACTATAAGAATCTCAAATGGCCAAGCCTATAGAATCTCCCTGCTGCCCTTGCCATTACCAGGAAATTCAGTGATAATGAAGGTTGTCTACAAAAGTGAGATGAAGCTACCTCACAAGATGTTGTTCGGATTTGTAAACAAATGTGTGCTGCCAATGCATGGAAGGAGGCACATTGCCACATTCATGGAGTTGGTCCTTATGGAATGCTTGGACAGTGGGAGGCTAATTAACTGGTCTGGATTTATAATCCAGTTTTTTGATAGGGTTCTAAATGGCACCAAGACTCATGCCATATCATAAGGCTTTATTCTCACAATTGTACTTGCACACTTCAAGGTACTCATCAAGAAATGGGAGGTTGGTACAAGCAAGGATCTTTTCGGGGAAAATACTCTGACTGCTTGTGACTATGAAGTCCAAACCATCCTAAAGGACATGGTTTATCCAAAAAGGTACCAGTGAATAGCAAAGTGCAAGCCTTGGTGCAAGAAAGTGGAGCGAGGGATGCTGAGATTGATAGGCTGAAAAAGAGGTTGGAAGAAGTGGAGACTGAGAGAGATACTCTCAAAACTGAGCTAGCAAAAGAAAAGGAGAAGAATGATGGCATTCTTCAGGATATGGTCAAATTACTCCAAGACAAAACCCAAGAACCTGGTCCTTCCCAGTCTTAAGCCTCATAGCCTAGTGTAGATTAACCAGTGACTCAGTTCGAGATTTTTTTTGTTTCTTTTGCTCATGTTCCAATGTTTTTATTTCTTCTTATGTTTTTTGGTATGATCTTATAAATCATCAATGAAATTCATCGTCTCTTGCTCTAACTATTTGTTTCTATTTCTTTGATGGCTAATATCCTTAGATTGATATATGATGATTAATCCATGATTGCATTTGAAGTAGCCCCAGTGGCCATGAGTAATTTTTAAAATCTAGTTATCTTACATATTTATGCAACTTTTTGATGATGTCAAAAAAGGGAAAAAAGTTGTGCGTATACTTTGAACAGTGATGTTTATAACCTAATGAACCTGGCCTTTGATGATAAGTGATAAAAATGGTAAAATGCTCTAACATTTTGTTGATATTGAGCTGAGTTAAAACATCGCTTAAGCTTATGCAAATCAAAAAGTTTAAGTTGAAACATGGCTTAATCTTATGAAAAGCATAGAGTTTGTCATCATCAAAAAAGGGGAATCTTTTGGTCCAAGTGAAGTTTTGTTTTAAGGATTAACAAAGGAAGGTTAGGCATGAACCAGGTCCATCCCATGTGTACACAGAAACGGGCAGCTTCGAGCATAAGGGATGGACGTGAAGGAGATAAGCTTAACTTGATACATCTGATATCTCCTGATCGAAAATGTTGCATAATTGATAAGGAGAAGGACTACTTACTCAAAGAGAACACTATCCAAGATAAAGGAGAAGTTAGAAGTTGAAGACAACTATAACTCTTCCACCAAGGAAGAGTAGCATTAGAAATCTAGTTGTCTCTTGATTTACAAACTCTATATATTAAAGGATGTTCTCATTCTATAGGTACGCACAAAAGAAGAAGTTAAATGTGAGTTGAGAGAAAAATAGCAAGGCATTTTGCAATCAATTCTTGTGTGATTCATGTGTGTGAACCTGAGGCTACATGAACCAGATAAAAGAACCAGTTCCAAGTGTCTGTCTTTTATTCTTGGTTTTCAAATTGTACCTTTCAGCTTTATGTAGAGGCAAATGTATTAGGTACTCTGAGTATTCAAGTTAGAGTTAACTTGAAGTTGTCACAATAGTTAGAGGTTGATTGCCACAACAGGATTAGTGTTAATCCTTAGGTTTGCAAAGTGATTCGTAAATGTTGTTTTGGCTGAGTGATTCAGTGGGAAAATCCTATTGAGTAGTAGGTCGTGGTTTTTTCAAGTTTTGAGCTGGGTGTTTCCCACGTAAAACACTACTATTTCGCCAATAGCAGGTTAAGCAACACTTAGAAGAACCAGGTCCTTCTATAATCAGTGCACGTGAAAGATTGACAACACACAAATCACCCCCCCCCCCTCTTGTGTGGTATTGAAGTTAAAACATCAAATAGTAAGGGTTTCCTTGAATTCTCCATAATGGTTAGTGAATTGCTCGAACACCTCTGATTAAAATCAGATTTATATTTTGATAGAAACTTATTAATCAAGTTATATCAAGTTATATTACTTGACTAATAGTTGTATCAAGTTATATTACAAAATCTACATATATATACACTAAAAGAACTTATATATTCTTATAATAACAGGTGGATTTCATAGCTCAAATATACAATTACCACATTAAAGTCGGTGAGCATTTTCAGGTACAAGGACAAAATTTCAATTTTGAGGAGAAAGGGGATAATTATATACTCTGTACCTCAATGATATATATAGGTGAAGCAAAGAATCTCCATTACTTTTTTGTCCCTCAATAATATGCTAAGGGCATATGACAAAAAATAAATTTTTGTTTTCTTTTATATTTAGTGACTTTTTTGTTCTCAATAGAATTTTAACTAATATCCACCAATTGATATAAATAATTTTTACATTATCAGACTATTGTTACCGGTTATAGCAGATAACTTGTGTTATTCTAAAGATTATAAATCTCGAATTTTATGGAGGTCTACCAGTAGATATATTTTCGATCGCGGAAGTGTACTTTGGTTTTAACACTACAGGTGTATGTAGGTTAAACTCTTTTAAATGGTGTCCCATCAACTTTTCTTCTACGTCCTGATCTAAACATGTCAGGTTGACAAACCCAAGGGAAAATCCAGAAGGGAAAGCTAGAAATGACAGTTCCCGAGGTTCTATAAAATATAAACAGGGGCATGGGTAACATACAAATCATACAGATGAGATAGGAATCAGTTTTTGGACGATCAACCGCCCCAACCCCAACACTGACTCACTCCGCTCAGAGCAAGTTTGCATATTAAATAAATAGATCAACAATTCCTACCATGTCCAATTTTTTTTTAGAATGGAATATCATTTAAAAATAAAGTTATGGCTTCCTAGTTAAAAAGATGCCGATAATTAGCGCCTAAAGACTAGGTCAGATGAAAATTATATGATCGGACAATGTGGACTTCTCTATAAAGTATAAGTGCATAACCTTTAATAAGTCGAGGCTTTTCATACTAGAATCTTCATAAAAGAGTTCAAATCAAAGTAAAATGCGAAAAAGATAACCCGATATCGGGGTGTCACTATGTCATGAGCAACAACTACAAACTGTCTGATAACAACAAGACTAACATAGTCTGGGAAAAACAAAAACACAACTAAGGGGAAGATAGGGAAGAAGAAAAGCAGCGCTGCGATCACGAGGAAGCTACCTTGCTATCTCCGATGATCCGCTATTGAATATATCAACAACCGATACCGTGACCAAAAATGTCTGGACCAGAACACAAGATGCAGGGTGTGACGTGAGTACACCAACTCAGTAAGTAACAATAGTAAATAATGTCTGAGAAGTAGTGACGAGATAGGTGCAAGTATAGTTCATATCACAAAATTCATAAAATTACGATATGCTTTAAAACCAGAGTTTAAGTCAAATCAACTCGTTTAAATAAAATTCAAGTAAAATCAATTACAAACATCTTTCAATAGTTCCCAGATGATGAAATCATATATCACCCCTAGGGCAAAGTATCACTCAGTCCTCCCAATCACTACAACCTCACAATCACTCAAGCCTCACAATCACTCATTCCTCCCAATCACTCAGCACTCGGCACTCGCACTCAGTAGGTACCTGCGCTCACTGGGGGTGTGTACAGACTCCGGAGGGGCTCCTTCAACCTTAGCTTTATATCAATGCCCATCATGGCAGAATCAATGAAACATGTTGCCGCATGTTGGACGATCCCATAACTGTCCTAAAAAATCAGGCCCTCAGCCTCACTCACTCATAAATCTCTCCAGTCTCTCGGTCTCTCAGAAATCAAGTAATCAGCCCAAAAGACATTAATACGATGCACCAAATAAAATAACAAAGACTGATCTATAATGTAAAAAGGCATGAATATGACTGACTACAGATGATCAACCAAAACAGTGAGAGGACAGCAAGAAAATACCTCTAAGAGTCCAAACAATACTGGCATAAGGCCTAGACATGGCATATAGCATGATTTATAGTAAATCTTTCTAAAAAGCATAAAGAGCATATAGATACGACATGTTATTCAACTTTACAGTTGCTACGGGACGGACCAAGTCACAATCCACAATGGTGCACTCCCACACGCCCGTCACCTAGCAACTGTGTCACCTCGAAATAGTCACATGACACAAAATCTGGGGTTTCATACCCTCGGGACTAGATTTACAATCGTTTTTTAACTCAAACCGGGCAAATTCCTAATTTGCAATGCCCTTGCCTCCCGCGGTCGCCAAATGCTCCGAATCTAGTCAAAACCAGTACTATACCATCAATATATGCTAAAGGAATAAATTCCACAAGAAAAACCACTAAATTAGAGTCAAAACCCGAAATTGGCTAAAACCCGGCCCCCTGGCGGACGTCTCGGAATCCGACTAAACTCACAAAACTTGAAATCGCATTTACTCACGAGTCTATCCATATGAAATTAATCAAAATCTGACATCATTTGGTCCCTCAAATCCCCACATAACGCTCTCCAAAATCCCAAGCCCTAACCCCCTATTTTCAGTCCTAAACCCCACTAATTAGATGAGAAAACAACCGGAAAACACCATAGCTAGGGGTAATAGAGCCCACATAACTTACCTTAGAGAATACCCTTGAATCCCCTTCAAAAATCATTACAAAAGCTCAAAAGTCCAAGTTGAAAATGGTGGAAGTCAGCAAAAATCACCAAGTCCCCTTTTTATACCTTCTGCTCAGTGAAACCGCACATGCGGTACACTTCCCCTCTGCTACAATGCCGCACCTGTGGAATTCCCATCGCAGGTGGGGAACTAAAATAAATTCCATGTTATGCGGCCAAATCGCGGACCTGCGCATCTCCCTCCACTTCTACGGAAGCAGCAAACTTCCTCATTTCCGCATTTGCGCCCCTGGTTTCGCACCTGTGGGCTCGCAGATGCGACCTCCTTCCCGCACATGTGGTTCCAGATCAAGTCCCCTATGGCCGCATCTTCGGCTCCTTAGCCGCTCCTATGGGCTCGCACTTGCGGCTCCCGCTCCGCATGTGCGGAAGACACTAGAACCTGCAGTTGATCAGCTATATTTCCAAGTTCCGAACTCCCTGTTAGCCATCCGGAATCACCCGGAACCCTCTCGGTACCTCAACCAAACATACCAAAAAAGTCATATATCAAAATAATAACTTAGTCGAGCCTTCGAATCACTCAAAACAACATCAAAACACCAAATTACCCTCGGATTCAAGCCTAAGAACTTCTAAACATCCATATTCTGCAAACCACGCCAAAACCTATCAAACCACGTCTAAATGATCTTAAATTTACCACACAGTTCACAAATGACACCATGAACCTACTCCAACTTCCGTAAAACCATTCCGACCCCGATATCAAATTTTTCCACTGCCGACCAAAGTTGCCAAATTTTCAACATTCACCAATTCAAGCCTAATTCAACTACGGACCTCCAAATTACATTCCGGACGAGTTCCTAAGTCCAAAACCACCTAATAGAGCTAATGGAACCATCAAAATTAAAATCCGAGATCATTTACACATAAAGCAACATCCGGTTGAATTTTCCAAATAGGTGTGGATATCTGCTCTGCATCTCTTGCTCGGTCTCCAAGGTGGCCTTCTCAACAGGCTGACCTCTCCACTGCACCTTCACTGAAGGCATGTCCTTTGACCTAAATTTACGAACCTGTCGATCCAAAATGGCCACCGGCTCCACATCATAAGTCATATCACCCTCCAACTGAACCGTGTTGAAGTCCAAAACATGGGACGAATCGCCAAAATACTTCCGGAGCATGGAAACATGATATACTGGATATACACTTGACAAGATGTGTGGCAAGGAAAGCTTATAAGCCACCTCTCATATCCTATGAAGCACCTCAAAAGGCCAAATGAATGTGGGGCTTAACTTGCCCCTCTTCCCAAACCTCATAACAACCTTCATAGGTGATACCTTCAGCAAAACCTTCTCCCTCACCATGAAAGACACACTCGTAGCTCTTCTGCCTAGATTGCGTCGTGTGAAGCCGCTCCTGAATCAATTTCACCCTGTCTAATGCATCCTGGACCAAGTCTGTACCCAAGATTCTGGCCTCACCTGGCTCAAACCATCCTACCGGTGATCTACACCTCCTTCCATATAAAGCCTCATACGGAGCCATCTGAATACTCGACTGATAATTGTTTTTATATGAAAACTCCGTGAGTGGCAGAATGTGGTCCCATGAATCCCCCAAAATCAATGACACAAGCGCGTAACATGTCCTTCAATATCTTAATAGTGCGCTTGGACTATCCGTCCATCTGAGGGTGAAAGGTTTTGCTCAACTCAACATGATTACCCAACTCTCGTTTCACAGCCTCCAAAACTGCAATGTAAACTGAGTGCCTCTATCTGAAATGATGGAAATTGGGATACCATGCAGCGAACAGTCTCTCCGATATAAATCTCGGCTAACTGCTCTGAAGTTTAAGTAGTACCAGCTGGAATGAAGTGCGCGGACTTGGTCAGTCGATCCACAATAACCCAAATAGCATCAAACTTCCTTGAAGTCCGTGGGAGCCCGACTACGAATTCCATGGTGATCTGCTCCCACTTCCACTCCGAGATCTCTAATCTCTTAAGAAAGCCATCCGGTCTCTGATTCTCAAACTTAACCTGCTGATAGTTGAGACACCGAGCCATACACCCAACTATATCCTTTTTCATCCTCCTCCACCAATAGTGTCATCTCAAATCCTGGTACTTCTTCGCGACACCTGGATGGATAAAATACCGAGAGTTGTGGGCCTCCTCAAGAATAATCTCCCATAGCCCATCTACATTAGGCACACATATTCGGCCCTGCATCCTCAACACGTCATCATTACAAATGGTCACATAACTAGTATCACCTCGCTGAAACATATCCTGAAGAACAAGCAGGTGGGGGTCATCATATTGATGCTCCCTCATACGATCATAAAGAGAAGAACTGGAGACCATGTAAGCCAATACCTGACTCGGCTCCGAAATATCCAATCTAACAAACTGGCTTGCTAAGTCCTGAACATCCAATGCCAAGGGTCTCTCTGCAGCTTGGAGATATGCCAAACTCCCCAAACTCTCCGCCCGGTGACTTAAAGCATCAGCCACCACTCTAGCCTTCCCCAGATGGTAAAAAATAGTGATATCATAGTCCTTAAGAAGCTCTAACCACCTATGTTGATGCAAATTAAGATCCTTCTGCTTAAACAAATGCTGCAAACTCTGGTGATCAGTATAGATCTAACAATGAACCCTATACAAATAATGATGCCAAATCTTCAAGGTGTGAGAAATGGTTGCTAACTCAAGATCATGGACATGATAGTTCTTCTTATGAGTCTTCAACTGGCATGAGGCATAGGCAATCACCCTACTCTCCTACATTAGAACACATCCAATACCTATGCTCGAGGCATCATAATACACGGTGTAAGAACCTGAAGTTAATGGCAGAACTAACACTGGAGCTGTGGTCAAGGCAGTCTTGAGCTTCTGAAAGCTCTCCTCACACTCATCCGACCACTTGAATGGTGCACCCATTTGGGTCAATTTGGTCAAGGGAAATTCAATAGATGAAAATCCCTTCACAAAGTGACGGTAATAACCCGCCAAACTAAGAAAACTCCTAATCTCCATGGATGAGGACGGTCTAGGACAACTCTGCACGGCCTCTATCTTCATCGGATCCACCTGAATACCCTTACTGGACAGCACGTTCCACAAGAATGCTACTGAACCGAGCCAGAACTCACACTTGGAGAACGTTGCATAAAGCTTCTCCTCCCTCAATCTCTGTAATACAATCCTCAAATGTTGAGCATGCTCCTCCTGGCTATGAGAGTACACCAGGATGTCATCAGTGAACACAATAACGAATGAATCCAAATAGGGCAGGAATACATTGTTCATCAAGTGAATGAACGGCTGGGGCATTAGTCACCCCAAAAGACATCACCAAAAACTCATAACAGCCATATCAGGTCCTAAGGGCTATCTTAAGAATAACCGAATCCTGAATCTTTAGCTGGTGATAACCGAACATCAAATCAATCTTGGAAGACACTCTGGCTCCCTGAAGTTGGTCAAATAAATCATCAATGCAAGGCAAAGGATACTTTTTCTTGACTATGACCTTGTTCAATTTCCTGTAATCAATGCATATTATCGTAGAACCATCATTCTTCTTTACAAATAGAACCAATGCACCCCAAGGTGACACACCAGGCCGAATAAACCCCTTATCAAGGAGTTCTTGAAGTTGTTCTTTCAACTTCGTCGGTGCCTTACGTTACGGTGGAATAGAAATGGGCTGAGTGCCCGACACCAAATCAATAACAAAGTTAATATCCTTATCAGGCGGCATGCCCGGCAAGTCTGCATGAAACATAACCGGAAAATCACATACCACCAGAACAGAATCAATGGTAGGAGTCTCTGCACTAACATCCCTCACAAAAACCAAATAGGATAGACAACCCTTCTCAACCATACTCTGAGCCTTCAAATATGAAATCACCTTACTGGGTACATAGTCTACACAACCGCTCCACTTAACCCTCAGAAATCTTGGCATCGCCAATATCACGGTCTTAGTGTCAATCTAGAACGGCATGAAATGGAGATAACCAAGCCATACCTAATATAAGATCAAAGTCAACCATACTGAGCAGCAAAAGGTCCACTCGAGTCTCCAAACCTCCAACTGTCACCATACATGAGTGATATACACGGTCTGCATGATATTTCATTTAAAAGTTAAGTCAAATCTTTTGACACTAGAATCTTCATAAAAGAGTTTAAATCAAAGTAAAATGCAGAAAATATAGCCCGACATCAGGGTGTCACTAAGTCATGAGCAACTAATACAAATTATCTGATAACAACAAGACTAACATAGTCTGGCAAAAACCAAAATAAAACTAAGTGGAAGATAGGGAAGAAGAAAAGCAGGGCTGCGATTGCCAGGCAGCTACCGTGGTATCTCTGATGATCCACTATTGAATATATATCAACAATCGCTACTGTGGCTAGAAATGCCTGGAACTACATATAAGGTGCATGGAGTAATGTGAGTACACCAACTTAGTAAGTAATAGTAGTAAATAAAGGCTGAGAAGTAGTGACGAGATAGATGCAAGTATAGTTCATATCACAAAATTCAGTAAAGTACGACATGCTTTAAAACCTGAGCTTAAGTCCAATCAGATTGTTTGAATAAAATTCAAGTAAAACCAATTATAAAATCTTTCAATAGTTCCCAGACAAGGACTCTAGTAGCTATGAGCACAGATGATGAAATCATATATCTTCCCTCGGGCAAAGAATCACCCAGTCATCCCAATCACTCCAACCTCACAATAACTCATGCCTCACAATCATTCATGCCTCCCGATCACGCATGCATCCCCATCCCTCAACACTCAACACATCGCACACAGTACTCACACTCAGTAGGTACATGCGCTTACTAGGGGTGTATACAGACTCCGTAGGGCTCCTTCAGCCCAAGCGTTATATCAATGCCTATTATGGTAGAATCAGTGAAACATGATGTTGTGTGCAGCCCGATCCCATAAATGTCCTCACAAATCAGGCCTATGGCCATACTCAGTCATAAATCTCTCCAGTCTCTTGGGCTCTCAGAAATCAAGTAATCAGCCCCAACAACATTGATATGATGCATTAAGTAGAATAACAGAGACTGAGCTATGATGTAAAAATGCATGAACATGACTGAGTACAGATTATCAACAAAAATTTGAGAGGATAACTAGAAAAGAACTCTAAGGGTCCAAACAATACTAGCATAAGGCCTAGACATGGCATCTAGAATGATTTAACGTAAATCTTTCGAAAACACATAAAGAGCATATAGCTACGACAGGTTATTCAACTTTACAGTTGCTACGGGACAGACCAAGTCACAATCCCCAAAGGTGCACGCCCACACGCGCGTCACCTAGCATGTGTGTCACGTCCAAATTGTCATATGACACAAAATTCGAGGTTTCTTACCCTCATGACTAGATTTACAACTGTTACTTACCTCAAACCGAGAAAATCCTACTTCGCAATGTCATTGGCTCTCGATTTGGCCTCCAAATGCTCCGAATCTAGTCAAAACCATCACAATAAATTGACTCAAAATCCGAAATTAGCTCAAACCCAACCCCCGGGACCACGTCTCGGAATCCAACAAAAGTCACAAAACTAGAAAGCCCATTCACTCATGAGTATATCCATACAAAATTTATCAAAATCCGACATCATCTGGTCCCTCAAATCCCCACATAACGCTCTCCAAAATTCCAAGCCCTAACCCTCTGTTTTCACTCTTAAATCCAACTAATTAGATGAGAAAGCAATAGGAAAACACCATAACTAGGGGTAGTAGATCTCAAGTAACTTACCTGAGAGAATACCCTTGAATCCCCTTCAAAAATCACTCCAAAAGCACAAACATTAGAGTTGAATTGTTGGAAATGAGCAAAAATCATGAAGTCCCCTTTTTATACCTTCTGCCTAGTGAAACCGCACCTGCGGTCCACTTCCTCGCTTCTGCGATGCCGCACCTGCAGAATTCCCATCACAGGTGCGGAACTCACTTAAAATTCTGGGCTCCGCATCTGCAGCCAAATCTCGCACATGCACATCTCCCTCCGCTTCTGCGGAATAGGCCAACTTCCTCATTTCCGTATCTGCGCCCCAAGTCTCACACCTGCAGGCTCGGAGATGCGACCGCCTTCTCACACCTCTGGTTCAAGCTCAAGTCCCCAATGGAAATATCTACGACTCCTTAGTCACTGATGCGGGCTTGCACTTGCGGCTCCCACTCCGTAGGTGCGGAAGACACCTGAACCAGCAGTTGATCAGCTGCATTTCCAAGTTCCAAACACCACCTTAGCCATCCAGAATCACCCCCAAGCCCCTCGGGACCTTAATCAAACATACGAACAAGTCATATATCAACACATGATCCTAGTCGAGCCTTCAAATCACTTAAAACTACATCAAAACACTAAATTACCCTCGGATTTAAGGCTAAGAACTTCTAAACTTCCAAATTCCGCAAACAACACCGAAGCCTATCAAACCATGTCTGAATGATCTCAAATTTTACACACGTGTCAAAAACGACACCTCGAACCTACTCAATCTTCCGTAAATCTATTCCGACTCCGATATCAAATTTTTCCAATGCCGACCAAAATTCCCAAATTTTCAACGTTCTACAATTCAAGCCTAATTCCACTACGTACCTCCAAATTATATTCCGGATGCGCTCCCAAGTCCAAAACCACCTAACGGATCTAACGGAACCATCAAAATTCAGATATGAGATAGTTTACACATAAGTTAACATCCGGTTGACTTTTCCAACTTAAGCTTCTAAATAAGAGACTAAGTGTCTCAATTCACCCAGAAACCACTCCAAACCCGAACCAACTAACCCGGCTGATAATATGCTACAATTACGTATTTTAGTTGCTTATTACACTCTAATTTACTGTTACACCTTGCAGTATTAATTTACGATGATGTTACGCTTCGCAGTATTAAGTTGCAACGATGTTGCACCTTGAAGTATTGTACATTAAATTTGTCGTAAGGTAATTGACGTCAGTCCAAGTAAAAGATTATTTGGATATTATAAGGATTATGCTATTTCACAAGTGATTAGTAAAGGTGAAAGGGGAAGCAAGTTAAAGAAAACGAATTTTTATCCAAGTTTGGCATGTTGGGATAAAATACGGCTCGAGCTAAAATACTCGGTCTTTATGGACTAGTGCCATACAAGGTACTACATGACAATAATTGTAAGGTGTACATGGTATGTGAAAAGTGAGTAATATTTTAAGTAAGTGGGAATAATTCTCAATTTTGTAGGTAATTAGATAATTACCGGGTAACATGACATTGCCCGGTTAACTAATAAGGGGATAAAAATTAATTAATTATACCCCAAAATACATGTGACAATACATGAAATGACTAAGCAACTATGTAACCTAGGTGGAAACCTAGGAAATGATTATTATCCACAAATTTGATACTTGTCCAAGTCTTGGAACAAAGAATACAAAAGTGACGTTTAGTCTCTTTCAGAAAGGGGGCAACATGGAAGTCTTTCTAAATTAATAAGGTTAGAAGCTAAGAGTTTTCATTCAAAGCCAAAAAAATATGTTCTTGGTTTTAAAACCAAGAACTTTGAACAAGAGTATTTATTCCAAACAATTTCGTTCCAGGCTTCATCCAAACGTCCAAACCATGTTTATTCCAATTTCAAGGAGATAAAGTGTAAATTTCGCAAAAGCAGATTCATTTAAATTATTCCAGTAACAGGTATGTTAAGGCTATCCCTTCTTTCTTTTGGCATGTTCCAAATTATACGGAAGAAACGACCAAACTCATGGTTTTCATAAACTACTCTATTCATATAAATGCTAGGGGTGTCTATATTCTTGATTCCCCATGTGAATTATTATTATCTTCTGTTCATGGGTCTCGAAAATACATATGTTGGTAAAGTTTATTTCATGATATTAATCAGAAGCATATTGGCCTTATGACGTACCGAGAGGTTTTATTGACGTATTTCATATGCATTTCATGCATTTATATATGCACATTGACCCATGACCATATGGCGTTATATACGCACCACCATCTGATCAGCCGGTATATGATGATGATGTTGCCCATAGTGGCTGAAATATGGTTCAAACGGAGTTATATATGCATATATGTATGTATATTCAAACGGCGTTATATACGCATATATATGTATGTATATATACATGTATATGGGATATGGAAAAGGTTATGGCGTTATATATGCACCACCACCTGATCAGCTGGTATACGATGATGATTTTGCCCACAGTGGCTGATATGATATGATGGGATGCCCTCAGAGGCTGATGATGTTATGAAACATGTACTTATGCACGACATGACATTCATATGCATATGCATGACGCTAAAAGTAATTTATGATTTACAAAGCTATTCAGGCTTACAGGTTGAGTCATGTGCTCTATATTTCTTCCATGTCTCTTATGTACTTATTTATGTGCCTTACATACTCGGTACATTATTCGTACTGACGTCCCTTTTGCCCGAGGATGCTGCATTTCATGCCCGCAGGTCCCAATAGACAGGTCGAGAGCCCTCTAAGTAGGCTATAGGCTCAGCGGAAGATGTTGGTGCGCTCCATTTGCTTCGGAGTCACTTGTTTGGTAAGTATAATTTAGACGGGTATTGGTTGGTATGGCAGGACTCTATCCCGACCTTTATGCCATTTATGTACTCTTAGAGGCTTGTAGACATATGTCATATACGTGGAAGATTGTACGACCTTGTCGGCCTATGTTTTGAGTTTATAAATGATTATGTTGGCCTATTAGACCTGTATGTCACGTGTATATGTTAATGTAATAAGAAAGATATGTTACGTTGGTACTCGGTCGAGTAAGGTATCGGGTGTCCGTCGCGGCCCATCGGTTTGGGTCGTGACAAAAGTGGTATCAAAGCAGTTCTGTCCTAGAGAGTGTACAAGCCGTGTCTAGTAGAGTCTTGTTTATGGGTGTGTCGTGCACCACGATTATAAGCAGGAGGATACATGGCATTTAGGATTGTCACTCTTTCTTCTTACTCTAGATCGTGTGGTAGAGCTCGCTTATAAGAATTCAAATTCCGAAATTCTATTTTTATTCGTAGTAAGACGATACCTATATTCGGAAAGAAGGTTGGAAAGAGAGATTGCTGTGGTAAAGATGAGTCAGAGTAATTGGATTTTTGTATAATGCCTACGATAAGTAAATGTGAAGTCTTTAACAGATCATGAGTCTACTGAAAGGTGTAAGCTTCCTGATAAGAAGCCTTAAGGCAAGAATGCCTATCCATCTTTATGGTGAAAGACAATGAGAGATTAAGAAGATAAATACAAGTTTCAACAAGCAAAAGAAGTAAGATGAAGAAGGATATGAGGCGCCCAGTTAATGAAGGTTAATAGCGTTTATAATTGAAGCAGAGGAACGTAAGCTTTTTGAGTTATATTCAATAGTAACAGGGGTATGTATAATTGGTCACACCTATTTCATTTATGCCCTGTGAGGGCTAACAGGTGTAGATTAAGAAGAGGAGAGGTTATCAGGATCCGGCTGGGATTAGAGTAACCCAAAATATTGGATGGATTGGTAAAGTTAGTTGACATTTCCGAAGGATATTGCGAATGTGCTAATAGATCTCCTTGTGAGACACCTAGATGGTGCACACTAAAATAGTACATCTAGATATGAGTACTACAAAGATAGGAACTGGAAACCTTGAAGGGATAAATATTACTTTAGTATGACTCCCGTCCCTAGTAGAGAGAGAATGTTAGGCAGCCCAAAGAGTCAGTAAATAGAGCAAGGGAAGGTAAAAAGTGAAAGAATGTCTAGTTAAAGTTTTCAGGATAAAGTGATAAATAAAAATATTAGCAGGGAAGTACGAAGAGGGATAATGAAGCATTATGAGTGATAGGTGATACATGGATGGCCACAGTAAAGTGTTACAGAATCTATAGTCGAATGAAGAAAGAGACGGTAGGTGATGGGCCTTAAGAGAATAAGAGAGTATAGGCCATAAAGTCATATCCTCACTTCGAAAAATAAGTTCCTAACTCCAACGCGACTACCAGAGGGGAGAGTTAATCCCCAAAGTAACTGAAATCAGTATGGACTGGAAAATAAGATAAACTAAATTTGAGTTAGGGACTGAATGATTAGGAAGTACTCGGCATCATGGGAATTTCAGATTTCGCTCTGACGGTAATAGAAGGGACCAGAGAAGAAGATTCACGATGAATACAGAGAATATTTATTCTGGGAGACGCTTCCCTAGAGCAAGCAATATGAGTAAAGTTAAGCTTAAAAGACTGTATGTGCCAGTTACGCTAAGTGTCACCCTCGCTAGTAAGGGAATTTGCCATCCTTGGTACAGAAGAATTTCCGCAAGGTGAGTAAGGATCATTGATGTTAAAAAAAGATGCCAGCAATAAAAAGGTAAAATATCTATACCTAGATCATCATAGCACTAAGTCTTAGTACTTTCCTAAAGGGGGGAATATGAAGTGATGTGGCATTAAGACAGAACTAAGTTGTCCTAGTAACTATGAAATGATAAAGGATGAGTGCGATAAAAATGAGAAAGGAATGAGATTGCACTTATCTGAATCCTACATATATGCTACAATTCTAGAACGTTATGGAAGCACAACGTCCGAAAAAGGAAGTACTGGTTCCTGCCCGGAATGTTATTGATAAATAAGGAGCTAGTGCAAGAGGTAAGTTAGGCAAAGGAAATAACCCAAGAGAGATTACATGGAATTTGGATATGAGAATGGGCCGACGAGTAGTTATTAATTGATCGGGAAGAGCCCAATTATGGCTAAACAGGAGGTTACAGAGGAGTCAGCATAACGTGTAAGATAAACATAATAAAACCCAACATGGAGGATTCAGCCTCACAGTAATGTCATTATAATACTTGAGATATATTCAAATAGGAGTCGGGGTAGTTAAAGGAACCGTATGAGTGTTACGGGGATTAAAAAAAGTTCCACTTGGAAGGCTGTCAAACTATCAGTTCAGAAGCAACCCTACAAGCACAAGGGCACGAAGGTAAACAACTACGGATGATTATAGGCGAGGGAGGACATCAAAAAGGGTATGTAATAAGCTTACAACTTTACGAGATTCAAGGGTTCTCCCTAAGTACTACAACGAAAGACTAGCTGACGAAATAAGTAAGAAGGATTCAACCTTAGCACAACGACCTAAAGAGGAAATGGTTGTGTAACAATAGTCCCACAACAACATTTTAAGCACTCCAAAGGAGAGTGGCACCTACCATGGCTAATGAACA
This sequence comes from Nicotiana knightiana, assembly GCA_005239525.1. NCBI lineage: Eukaryota > Viridiplantae > Streptophyta > Magnoliopsida > Solanales > Solanaceae > Nicotiana > Nicotiana knightiana. Next base: position 1,021 of record ML397622.1, on the reverse strand, counting down.
GGAAGAAAAATTAATAGAAATATTCGAAGGTCATATGAGTTGCACGAAAACTCTAGCATGCGTGGGAACTAAGATAAGCAAAGTATGCACGCAACAAGGGGGAGAAAGACCAGGAAAGGTAATAGCTTACATTGAAGAAAGCTAAGAAGGAACAAAATAAATAATTCGATCAATTATCCCGAGTTGGTGATGTTATGAACACACTTAAGAGTTTGGAGTTTTATGCCTGCATCATATACAGCTATAGAATATTCTGGTATACGTTAAAAGAAATAATTGAGCACAGGTCGTAGATTGAAGGATTTTATCATAAATATCCATCAGCGCCTATGAACGGCTAAAGTAATAACTAGTACCAGGAACCGCAGGTCGGAAGATATCTTAAGCCTACGTAGAGGCCGATCAGAAAGAAGAAGAGACTAAAGAGTAACATCGACTAAACAAAACAGGAGGGACCAAGAAAATTATAGACCTCGGAACCACTATTAAGTAGCAGAGGTATAAGAAAGATAGTATAGTAGCCATATTTTATAATCGCTTTACGAGGAAGCCAACTGAAGAGTACCAGCCTCATAAGAAGTCAGTACGAAGGCCCCACCAGATTGTGTATGCACTAGAGGTGTAAGAATTATAATAGAGCTTCAAGTTATGGACGTGAATTATACCTATGTTGAAGGGAGATCATGAAAGGAATAGAAAATACGATGCAATATTTTAAGGTAAGTAAGTTAAAGGTGAACAGCGTACGAGATACTCGAAGGTAGAATATGTGAGTAGTCCATACTTCGGATAAAAGGCTAGAAGTGCTGGGATTCAATATCCAGGAATGATAGTGGCATAGTCAGTGGCATATCTCATAGCCTATGGGTTCTAGGTATTGAGGAGGCTAATTAAGACAGTAAAGAAGAGCAGATGGTTTCTCTAAATTATACAAAGCTCACAATACACCTAATGAACTCAAAAGAGTCGAAGATTAATAGCATTTAGAATGAATGAAATGCTGACCTGGGAATAAAATGAT
>MDKJ01367384.1:0-18401 GCA_005239525.1 Nicotiana knightiana | reverse complement strand
GTCTATTATTCAGTTAATTATAACTTTACAATTCTTTGATAATAGTGATGCAATTTTGAATAAATTTAAAAAAGATGAATTATGTATATGCCCAAAAAATACATATCTTTCACAATTAATCACTGATAATCAACAAAAATCTATGAAATTAATTTATTTATCGAATTTTGTAGGGGCCTTTGGTAGGTGAAAAATCACATGCTCACAATTACGGCAGACAATGTTCTATGAGGCAATTTCAAGTGAATACCATAGTTTAGGAAAGAGTTTCTCCGAAATGAAAACAAACAGGGTGTTCATGACTATATAACTAGGCAAACACAAGTGTGAAAACTCGATGGAGTTCACTCAAAACAGCATACAAAGAAGTTTTATAGGATTTCATGATTACAGAACACATCAATAAACATATAGCATAATGAACATGCTAGCATTACAAATATGGGAATCCATATGACATGATGCAGCAAATAAGCACATTCTAAGGCATGGTTCAATTTAGTTATCTATATACACAAAAATTATCAAAAGTCTTTTGCTAATGAGACGGGTTCAACAAGGCTTAGATCAAGTGTTATCCAGTCTAATTAAGTAGTCGTCAACACAAATCAATTGCTGATACTAGAACAACTAGAGATTGCTAGGAATATCAATTACTTTAACCAACGAGGACAACAGAAACACAGTAGGAAAATTCAAACTTATTAAGATGCCATGTGCAAGAGGAAATCAACAAAGAACACAATGTAAACTTGAACAATTACAGAACAAGGAGGGCCAGTGTTTACTGACCTTTTTTTTAACCAGCAAATAAAGGATTCGTTTAGCCGTTTTAGGAGTCAAACTCAGAACAAAAGAAAAGAAAGAAATTAGAAATCAATGGTGATGCTGGATTGAAGGGTGAAATCAGAAAAATAGAGGGAGGATCGAAGAAGGATTTTACCTGGGCATTAGGACGGAAATCAACCGCTTGCGGCTAGAATCCCATGTCCATAGGTCATTGCGTTTGGCCACTGGACAACAGACGCCCATGGTGAGACTTTGAGAAAGCTTTGTGCATGCTCAGATTTGATAGAGCATAGGAGAGATTAAGAGGTTTTGTGGTTAATCTTGCAAGGCATGGGGTTGAACGGAAAATGGAATGGAGGAGGAAAAAAGGACTATGTCGGTTAGGGTTTTCAGATTCTCAAATATGAAATAAATAGAAATCGGGTGGTTTTTGGTGAAAACCAATAGCGGGAGGTTTTTGAGGGTGAAGAGTAGGTTGTGGGGTGAAATTTTGGCGTGGTTTGGTTAAACTCCGCCAGCGGAGGCGATTTCCGGTCGGTGGAGGATGGTGGTTCTGGGCGGCTGGGGTTTGGGTCTTTAGAGAGAAGAGAGAGAGACGGACAGGGTGTGTGTGTGTGTGTGTGAGAGAGATACTTCTGGGCTAAATAGGGTAGGTGGGGGGGGGGTTGGATTGTTATATAGTATATGTTTAATTAGTTCCCATCTGTTAGATCTTAAGAGATCAACGACTGGGATTAGTCTTAGTCCAAACGGGGTCATTTTTGGCGAGGGCTGGGGTAGGCCGGGTTGCTGGGGTTATGGGCTGGGTCATTTGGGTAGTATAGAGATAGGTTTTGGGCTTGGATCATTTGGCCCAGTCTGATTTTTTAACACTCTAGGTTTAATCAAAATTAATTAATCTAATTAAAATGAAACCTAATTAAATTCAAAAATGTAATAATCAATTTTGAGCTTATTTCGTCTAGTTATAGGCTAAATAGGAATAAAATAATTAATTTAATACTCCTAATTAAATCTATAGTTTGTCAGATAAAAAATGATTAATTTTAGCAATTAGTTATCAAAACTACGTTACATCAAATAATTATCATTCGTTCGTTATTTAATTCAATTATTTAAAAATAAATTTGTAATTATTTGATAATAATGATGCACCTAATTATGAAATTTAAAATAATTTTAAAAGACGAATTATGAATATGCAAATGCAAAACAATTCACAATTAATCACGAAAATTCAACAAAATTTGTAAAATTAATTTATTATATTGAATTTTGTAGGAGTATATGGTGGGTGAAAAATCACGTGCTCACAGCTGCCCCGCTTTGCTCGTAACTACGAAGAGTTTTTCGGGCAAAGACAAAGTGAGCAGTCACGAACGACTTTACCCATTCACATACTCCATTGTAAAGCGTTTTTGAAAAGTTTGACCGAACATTACTTCAAGGGTTGCCTACATATCCTTGGCTATAAAGGAATCAGGTCAGTGTAGTTCTGGAAGTTTTGGTAGCTGGAACTACCGGGTAACTGTGGTTTCACTGCGGTTGCTGCTGTTACTGCTGCGGATCTCCTTATTACACCAAAGCAACAAAACGAAAGACTAACTAAACCTATCAACTGCTGGTTACAACATTCCTATCTAAAACTTGGTCTTGAGTCTTGATCTTTTGGCTGACTCTGACCTGGATCTTGATGCTTGTTAGTCGCAGGTGCTGGTTTCGTCTTATCGTTCCTCGGATCAAGGTAGAATATACTGGACGGATGACTTCAATCTCGCTCTAAATAGTCCATATATTCCCCGTTCCTGCGCTTTTGGATTCAATCTTCTCTTTCTTCTTTTGTTTTATTATTTTTTGGATTGAAACTTCTTCTTTTGGTCGTATTGAGTTCCAACGTCCTAAAATTGTAAGCTGCACGAAAATCAAAACAAACGAACAAAATTTTCTGCCCTAGTTTTCACTAGGAAAATTTCGTGAGTTATCGTAAGGAAATCCACACTAATTTGTTATTGAAAGCAATGAAAGGTCGGGAACAGTGCATCCGGAGTTATTGCCGACTAGGGAGTGGATACCCTGAATCTCAAAGCAAAATCCATTGGGGTGGCAAAATAAAATCAACTAGGGATTGTATACCCTACGTTGGAAAAGAAAAACATCAATCAGGGAGTGTATACCCTTAATTGAAAAAGCAAAACATCAATTAGGGAGTGTATACCCTTAATTGGCATTGACTCGGGAGCGTGTGCACCCATGTCAGGAAAAGAAAATTAATTAGGAAGTGTATACCCTTAGTTGGAAAAGAAAAGCATCAATTAGGGAGTGTATACCCTTAACTGGAAAAGAAAAGCATCAATTAGGGAGTGTATATACTTAATTGGAAAAGCAAGACATCAATTAGGGAGTGTATACCCTTAATTGAAAAAGCAAAACATCAATTAGGGAGTGTATACCCTTAATTGGCATTGACTCGGGAGCGTGTGCACCCATGTCAGGAAAAGAAAATTAATTAGGAAGTGTATACCCTTAGTTGGAAAAGAAAAGCATCAATTAGGGAGTGTATACCCTTAACTGGAAAAGAAAAGCATCAATTAGGGAGTGTATATACTTAATTGGAAAAGCAAGACATCAATTAGGGAGTGTATACCCTTAATTGGAAAAGAAAGGCATCAATTAGGGAGTGTATACCCTTAATTGGAAAAGCAAAATATCAATTAGGGAGTGTATACCCTTAATTGGAAAAGAAAAGCATCAATTAGAGAGTGTATACCCTTAATTGGAAAAGTAAAACATCAATTAAGGAGTGTATACCCTTAATTGGCAAAGAAAAGCATCAATTAGGGATTGTATAGCCTTAATTGGCAAAGAAAACATCAATTAGGGAGTGTATACCCTTAATTGGAAAAGCAAGACATCAATTAGGGAGTGTATACCCTTAATTGGAAAAGAAAACATCAATTAGAGAGTGTATACCCTTAATTGGAAAAGTAAAACATCAATTAGGGAGTGTATACCCTTAATTGGAAAAGTAAAACATCAATTAGGGAGTGTATACCCTTAATTGGAAAAGTAAAACACTAATTAGGGAGTGTATACCCTTAATTGGAAAAGTAAAACATCAATTAGGGAGTGTATACCCTTAATTGGAAAAGAAAAGCATCAATTAGGGAGTGTATACCCTTAATTGGCATCGATTAGGGAGCGTGTGCACCCATGTCGGGAAAAGAAAATCAATTAGGGAGTGTATACCCTTAATTGGCATCGACCAGGGAGTGTATACCCTTTGTTGGAAAAGGTGGAGCCAGGGTTTGAAGACCCTATACCACTTCAGGTTTGAGCTGTTTTCAACACTTTTTTTCCTGAATGAATGCCGGAAAGGATTTTGGAGAAAACTTCTCTTTTGGAGTTGTTGCTGCAGAGCTGCTTTTAGCTCTTGCGCGTTTTCTCTTTTTTGCACCTGCTTTTTGCACGGTTGCTTTTGAGTTGCACCTGTTTCTTATTTCAACAAAGAACAATTTGTTAGTTTAAAACGGTGGTTGGTTTTGCGGCCTTGATTATTTCAACTGTTTGATCTCGGCTCTTTTGACGAAGATCTGAACCGCTTGCTTGCTTGCTGGGGATTGGGTTTCATCTCTAATCCCGGGGACCCTGACTTTCTAGATTTACCATGGTGATCGGTCACGTGGGACCCAACATTTTACTTTATTTCACCTCTGTAGGCCTTTCACTTGCTTTTTCCTTTTGGATTTTCCGAGTTTTGGGGAAGTTTCGACCCCTCAAATTCTGCTGCAACAGTTAGTCGCGTGGGACTTAACCTTTCCAACTTTGCTTCGCCTTCATCGGCCTCTCGTTTCTGACTTAATTTTAAAGCATTTGGAGCACTTCGGCCTTTCAACTTTGCCGAGAGGGTTAGCCACGTGGGACTTAATATTTCACTTCAATCGCTTTTATAGACATTTCAATTTGATTTTCTCCTTCCAAGAGTTTTATGTTTGAAGCATGGGCCGTTGCGGCCAGTCGGGATCGACTCAATGCCCCTGATGAGGCTCAGTGCCCTTTTCATGTTGGCTTGCGTTAAACGAGAACCCTATAAATTAGTTTTGCCATCTTTTCTTTGTTTACCTTAGAAACAAAGTCAGACTGAAAGGGATTGAAAGAGAATAACAAAGAAATGGAGACAATGAATTTTGACAAGAGATATCCCTTTCGTGGAAGAGAAGAAGGACTTATCTGGAGTGTACGTGGACTTCAATGAATCATGACATGCGTCTTGGACTGGATGCCTGATCTATATAAACCATCTGACTCTCAGAAATTCGTCACAACTTTTAACACGAGGTCGAGAAACCTTGCCCCAGACCATGTCGATATCAGTAAACAAATCACCCTCTTTTCGATTAGCGGTTCCCTTTTCGGGTTTTCACCGACTAACCTCTCTCATTTCTCTTCTCGTCATCGCCCTGTAGTGTTCTTTGCAGTTTTCACTAACAGGACTCTCATTCTTAATTTCTCTACTCGCCATCGCCCTGTAGTGCTCTTTGCGAGTTTTCACTAACAAGACTCTCTCATTTTTAATTTCTCTACTCGCCGTCACCTTATGGTTCCCATATGGGTTTTCACCGATAAGACTCTCTCATTTTAATTTCTCTGCTCGCTCGTGTTCGATCCAAATAGCTGTATCTTCTAATTTTGACTTTCTTCGCCGATCGATCAGAAGGACTTGAACAGGATTTGGGGTAAAAAGAATCTGAATTGGATTACAACTTTGGAACTTTTCAAGCGAATCATTGCCGAATCTTAACACTTGACCCAACTTAAACTCTTGGGAAAATGTGGATTTTTATTTTGGTGTGACTGAAACCCAGGGAAAGACTACCTACGTATCCTTTCGGAATCAAGTCGAACATAGTTCAGGGAAACATTTTGTTTTTGTTTTGATTTTTGTTTTGATTTTTTTTCAATAACACTTTCGGGTTCCAAAGAGGGTAATCAAATAAGGGTAACCAGATCAAAGGGTTTGCAAAAGGGTTAATGGTGTTTGGGTAGCGAGAATGAAATCCTTCGTCACCTCAATTGGAGAACATTTAATATTATATGGAGGATCAAACGTAGTACCTTTTGACTGCATCTGCATTGACAGTCGTTTCGGGGTCATTTCCTTCGATGTCCCCCCAGGTATAACGCTCCTTTTGGTAGAAATTTCCTTATGATGTATGGACCTTTCCAATTCGGGGCAAATTTTCATGTTGCCTCTTCGTGGTGCGGGAGGATACGTCTTAAAACAAGTTGCCCCACTTCGAAGTTCCTAGGTCGCACTTTCTTGTTGTAAGCGCGGGCCATTCTTTGTTGGTACAACTGCCTGTTGCACACTGCGACCATCCTTTTCTCATCAATCAGATTTAATTGTTCCAGTCGGGTTTTGACCCATTCATCATCCTCAATTTCCGCTTCGACAATAATACGAAGGGAAGGAATTTCAACTTCTGCGGGTATTACGACTTCAGTGCCATAAACCAATAAGTAAGGAGTAGCCCCAACCGACATGCGCACGGTCGTGCGATATCCCAACAATGCAAAAGGCAGCTTCTCGTGCCATTGCCTGGATGTTTGAATCATTTTCCTGAGAATTTTCTTGATGTTTTTGTTTGCTGCTTCAACGGTGCCATTGGCTTTGGGCCGGTAAGGGGTGGAGTTGCGGTGTATGATATGGAACTTTTCACATACCTCCCTCATCAAGTTACTGTTCAGATTCGCGGCGTTGTTGGTAATGGTAGTTTTTGGGATACCAAAATGACAGATGATATTAGAATGCACGAAATTCATCACTGCTTTCTTAGTGACAGCTTTGAACGTGACTGCCTCGACCCATTTTGTGAAATAGTCGATAGCAACTAAGATGAATCTGTGCCTATTTGAGGCCCTTGGCTCGATTGGCCCGATGACATCCATTCCCCAGGAACCAAACGGCCAGGGTGCTGACATAGGATGCCGTTCTGATGGTGGTGCATGGATTAAGTCGCCATGTATTTGACGCTTATGGCATTTTCGGACGAAACCTAAACAATCTTTCTCCATGGTCATCCAATAATATCCAGCCCGCAAGATTTTCTTTGCGAGGACGTACCTGTTTATGTGGGGACCGCATACTCCTGAATGCACCTCGCTCATAATCCTTTCGGCTTCTTTGGCGTCTACACATCTTAATAGATTTATATCAAGAGTCTTTTTATACAGTACTTCCCCACTTAGGAAGAAACTGCTGGCGAGCCTTCTGATGGTTCTCTTTTGGTCTCCATTGGCCTGCTCTGGATATTCTTTTGTGTTCAAGAATCTTCTTATATCATGATACCATGGTCGGACGTCGAGTTCTACTTTGACCGTGTTGCAATAACCATGCCTTTCCTTGATTTGAATCTCCAACGGGTCGATGTGAATATTACCCGGATATGGCAGCATTGCAGCTAGGGTAGCCAGCGCATCGGCTAACTCGTTGTGGCACCGAGGAATATATCTGAACTCGACAACTTTGAATCATTTGCTAAGATCTTCCACATGTTGTCTGTAGGGAAGGAGCTTAACATCTCGAGTTTCCTACTCTCCCTGAGCCTGCTTGATGATCAAATCGGAGTCCCCCGTGATCAATAATTCTTCTACATCCATGTCAATGGCCATGTTCATGCCTATTATACAAGCTTCATATTCAGCAGTATTGTTTGTACAGAAGAAACGGAGGTGGGCCGTGGCAGGATATTGTTGTCCTGTGGGCGAAATCAAGATTGCCCCTATCCTGCCTAGTGATGAGGTAGGTGGTATAAGCCAACAAATAATGTCGGAGCTTCTGAGCAACCCAAGTTAGAGCGCAACGAGTTCTTTCCAACAGAGTATACTTGGCTTCGAGCTTGTGAACTTCTTGCTCAAGTAATATATGGCCTGCTCTTTCTTCCCGGTTGCGTCATGCTTCCTGAGAACGCACACGAAGGAATTTTCTAACACCGTCAGGTATAAGAACAAAGGTCTCCCTGGTTCCGGGGGGACTAGCACTGGCGGATTCGACAGATATTCTTTGATCTTGTCGAAAGCGTCCTGGCATTCGTCTGTCCATTTGATGGCTGCATCTTTCTTTAACAGCTTGAATATAGGCTCACATGTGGATGTCAACTGAGCGATGAACCTGCTGATGTAATTCAACCTACCCAGCAGACTCATGACCTCTTTCTTGGTTCTTGGAGGTGGGAGATCCCGAATAGATTTTATCTTTGTCGGGTCCAGCTCGATGCCCCGTCGACTGACTATAAACCCCAGTAAATTTCCAGATGGAACTCTGAAAGCACATTTGGATGGGTTTAATTTCAGATCATATTTACGCAGGCGTTCAAAGAATTTCCTTAAATGCTGCACATGGTCACCTTGCGTCTTGGATTTAATAATCACATCATCCACGTACACCTCAATTTCCTGATCCATCATGTCGTGGAATATAGCGGTCATGGCCCTCATATAAGTTGCCCCAGCATTCTTCAACCCGAATGGCATGACCCGGTAACAGTAAGTTCCCCAGGGTGTAGTGAAGGCTGTCTTTTCTGCATCCTCTTCATCCATCGATACCTGGTGATATCCAGCATAGCAATCAACGAAAGACTGTACCTCATGTTTGGCACAATTGTCAACTAGGATATGTATGTTTGGCAGTGGAAAGTTATCTTTGGGACTCGATTTATTCAAATCTCGGTAGTCGACATATACTCGGACCTTTCCGTCCTTCTTAGGTACCGAAACCACATTGGCCACCCAGGTGGTGTATTGGAACACTCGGATTACTCCAGCTTTTAGTTGTTTAGCGACCTCTTCTTTGATTTTGTCACTCATGTCTGTTTTAAATTTCCTTTGCTTTTGTTGGACAGGTGGATAACCGGGGTAGGTCGGCAATTTGTGTACCACCAAGTCCACACTTAGTCCAAGCATGTCGTCATAGGACCAAGCAAACACGTCTTTGAATTCAAATAGGAGTTGAATCAAGGCGTCCCTAGTTCTTTCATCCGTGTGGACGCTTATCATGGTTTCTCGAACCTCCTCTGCATTACCCAAGTTAACGGGTTCTGTTTCGTTTAAGTTTGGCTTAGGCTTATTCTCGAATTGTTGCAATTCTCAATTTATTTCCCTAAAATACTCTTCTTCATCATATTCCGGTTCTTGATTCATTATTTCGAGGTTAGACAGCGTATTAAGATCAAAGCATGAAGTCCGCAAGCATGTCATATTTTTTAAGGCCGCATTATTAGGACTGAAAAAATAAAAAAATAAACAAAAATAAGAAAGAATAATAGACGATGAAATTTTGATTTCATTTCATTGAATTTGAACATAAGAGGGTTTACATCGGAATTCAAAAGGCAAGAAATTAAAAACACTTGAGTTACACACTGAAATAACTTATAGTGCAGGAAAGATGGAAAAACTGAACTACCGGGACTCCCTCCTGATGGGGAATGGAGTAGCCTTCTAGTTTTGCAACTTGGTGTTTGGTCCCATGTATTGCACCTCTGCGGTGCTTGATCCTTCTCCTGGATGAACCATGTTAGTTTCATACAACATCTGTTTCATGGCTCCGCAGATTTCTTCAATTTCTTCGGCCGTGAAAGCCTCCTCCTCTTCCTCTACGTATTTTGGCTTGACGAATGATTCGGTGATGTGTGGGATTGGCTGAGGCAATACCCAATCATCTTTCTAACGTTGGTCAGCCCATTGTTCATTATCAGGAGTAGCTTGAAACCCTATGCCGAAGAACTTCTTACTGGTAAGCAAGGTGATAGGTTTTTTAATGCCTTGCAAGGACACGCCGAGCCCTTTTCCAGGTGTGTACCCATGTTTAATCATGTCTCTAGCGACCATAATTGATGCGTTTGATATGAAGGGTTGAGGGCATGGGGTTCCTTCCTCATATTGGTCCGCAACCACAATCTCGAAAGCCTGGTAGACTATGTGCTCGCTACCTTCTCTTGCTTCCAGGCATGGGACTGATGGGTCCCTGTAAATAGATTGCTCGTCCTCTCCATGGACCATAATTTCCTGGTCTTCATACTCGAACTTAACCATCTGGTGGAGAGTAGATGGCACTGCCTCCGCTGCATGGATCCAAGGCCTTCCCAGGAGATAATTGTAGGAAGTATCCATATCCATGACCTGGAATGTCACTTCAAAATCTACAGGGCCGATCGTCAAGACCAAATCAATCTCCCCGATTGTGTCTCTCTTGATGCCATCGAATGCACGGACGCACACATTGTGGGGCCTAATTCTCTCAGTCCCGATCTCCATTCTTTGTAGGGTCAAGAGAGGGCAAAAATCAACCCCATATCCGCGGTCCATCATAACTCTTTTCACATAGTACCCTTTGCATTTAACAGTTAGGTGGAGAGCTTTGTTGTGGGCAGCCCCTTCTGGAGGCAAGTCATTTTTGCTAAATGAGATCCGGTTGACTTCGAAAAATCGTTCCGCCATTCTTTCCATTTTCTCAACTGTGGTCTTGGCCGGAACATATGCTTCATTAAGTGTTTTGATCAGGATTTTCTTATGCTCGTTTGAACTTGTAAGCAAGGATAGAAGTGAGACCTGAGTGGGGGATTTTATGAGCTGCTCAATTACTGCGTATTCAGAGGTTTTCATATTTTTGAAGAATTCTTCTGCCTCTCCGGCACTGATCGACTTCTTAGGCGGAAAGCATTTCTGCTTGCTTTTGTTCAGTTCTTCCAGGTTGAGGTATTTCTTTGATGAGTTTATATCACTCGTTTCCCTAGTAATTTCTTTTCCTTTGTACGTCACCACTTTCTTGTTGTAATTACAGGGGACGGCAGTAGTATTCTTCAGGGGAGTCTGCGACGCGCGGCTAATAACCACGGGCTCATTCAGCCTTGGTGAAATTATTTTCCCATGCGCCACATACGTCCCCTTTGGCACGTACATTTTTTGGCCGTTCATCGTTGCTTTGTTGAATTGTAACCTTCTGGGAGGACTTAACACACTTTGTTCCTTCCTAGGTGCCTTGGGGACGTAAAGAACAACGTCTTTAGAGGGTCCCATATTTGTCTTGCCTTTAACCTTCCCCGTGGATTAGGGGACAGGGCTACTCTTCTTCATTTCCTTGAGTGGTTTGGGTGCCGCCTTGGGATTTTTCTCCACATCTGCGATGGCGATGATAGCTTTTAAAGATGTATCAAAATCCTGGTCTTTGCAAATCATGCCAATGACGGGCCCATTATTGTGAGTGGGCAATGGATTGTTCGTCACATTAGGAGCCTCTTCATCCCTTAACACCACCTTGTTTTGTTCTATAAGGCTTTCCACAGCCCGTTTGAGGGTCCAAGAATCTTCCGTGTCGTGCCCTTCTGCTCCGGAATGGTAGGCACAATTGGTACTCCGCTTGTATGACACTGATGTTGGGTTTTGCCTGGTCGGAGATACGAGCTGCAGAATCCCCATTTGTACTAACTTTGGGAAAATGCTTGAATACGGCTCACCGATGGGAGTGAAGACAGGTCTCCTCGGTGGTTCACGGGGGTAGGTGTTGTATGGATAGTTGTTTTGGGGAGGGCGTGGGTTATAGGGAGCTGGTGGAAAATGGTTATTTCTTGGGGGTGGAGCTCTGTTCTAGTTGTATTGTTGTTGCGGCCTGGGATGCGGCTGAGCATTCATCACCGCATAAGGAAAAGGGGAAGTAGTATAAGTTGAGTCTTGGTGAGGATAGTAATGTTGGGAAGCTTTGGGAAATGGACGTGGGTATTGCTGAGAATTCCTGACATCGGAAGCCATCATGGCCCCTTCTTATTTCTTCTTTCTGTTGCCTGCACTCCCGGATCCGCTTTGGATGGCCTGAGAGGTTGATCTTATGGCCGACTGGCTCAGGATACGACCGGTTTTTAGACCATTCTCAACCATTTCTCTAATTTTGATTGCTTCCGCAAATGGTTTGCCCATGACGGACATCATATTTTGGAAGTAATCAGCTTCATGTGCTTGTATAAAGACACTGACCATTTCAACCTCATCCATCGGAGGTTTGACCCTGGAGGCCTGCTCACGCGACTTAATAGCGTACTCTCTGAAGCTTTTTGAGGAGTTCTTTTTGAGATTGGATAGAGAGTTCCTATTGGGAGCGATGTCCATGTTGTATTGGAATTGTCAAATAAAGTCTCGTGTCAGGTCATCCCATATGTGTCAGCGGGATATATCCTGGTCCATGTACCATTCTGATGCAATCCCTGTCAAGCTTTCTCCGAAATATGCCATGAGAAGTTCCTCCTTCCCACCTGCTCCTCGGAGCTGGTTGCAATACCTTTTCAGATGAGCTATGGGGTCCCCATGACCGTCATATTTTTTGAACTTGGGGGTTTTAAACCCGAGAGGCAAGTGGAGGTGCGGAAACATGCACAAGTCTGCATAGGAGACGCTTTTCTGCCCGCTCAGCCCCTGTATATTCTTGAGGCGCTGCTCAATACTTTTCATTTTCCGAGCCATTTCTTCGTGCTCAGGGTTTTTCTTATCTTTTCCCAAAGTGATCTCAGACTGAGGTTGTTAGGTGTATGCATTGGGAGTAACATGAGTGGTATCCAGATGGACAGATGGTGTTTGGAATGTGAATGCTGGTGGCCCGAAGCTTGGCACAGAGATAGTCGGTGGAGCCGTGGCAGAGATTAGTGGTGCGGTGAAGATGTTGGAAGACACACCGAAAAATAGGGCCTGGGGGCGAACCTCAGAAGGCCTTCCGGCAAAGTGATCCGAGATAGTTGGATATCCAATCGGCGTGGCTGGGTAACTTATGGGGATGTTGGAGGTCCCGCCTGTCCTGGGAATTATCTCCGGGAAACCCGGGATGATACTGGGCGGTTCCCTACCATTGGACCATGCGTCCCACATTTCCAGCATGTGGCAACGCAGAGTCCTGTTCTCTTCAGCTGTTGCTGACTCAGATGTTGGGATGGCTGGATTCAGGTCTTCCACAGAAGAGTTGACGATTGATAAGTGACCTTCGGATGTCATTTCTATGATCCCTTTTGATCTAGTGAAGTAAGGATGGGAATCCAGGTTACCACAAAACCAACCACCTAAAAACACCTTAAAAGATTGAACCAACAAAATGTTAGGTTGAAGCATTTATCACATAGGGAATCACACGTTTGGGGTATGCCATGCACCTAGGCAATTAAATGCTTTCTATATGTTTTGCAACAATTGTGTATTTCATCTTGACTTTATTTCGTTTTGAACTTTTCTCTTTTGTTTGTCATTTTATCACTATTTTCCTTCTTTTTGTTATTATTTTCCGCTTTTTTATTCCTTACTCGGTTTCCTTTCTTAAGGTTATGATCGAATCCTATGTGGATTGCCTACGTATCACGGCGCCGCGTGAATCAGATCATCACGTAGTTCAAGGAATAAATCTGAAGGAAATAAATATTTTTCTAAAACTTTCATTCATTAGAAAAAAAATACTTCCGATTACAAAAATGTTTAGCCCACTTTTGGAAATTTAAAATTACAAAACAGACTCAACGCATACTTTTCTTGAAAATGTAAAAGCTATAGTGGACTTAGACAGGCCTGTAACAGGAAAACAAAATACAGACTCAAGAAAACATCAAGAGTACATCAGTGCTTCCAATGCTCCAGGGACCAGCAGGGCATCATTCGGCCTTGCCACGAGCCTACGCACCATATCTTGTTGGAGGCGGCATAGGTCATCCATTATCTTGTGGACGAAGATCATTACCGCTGAGAAGAAGGTGGTCTTCTTCGCATTCCTGGCATTTGGTGACAATGTAATCGGCTATATCCCGGACCCTTTGCCTGGTGATACCTTTTTCCTGAAGTAGACGCCCGATCTGCTGGGATCTTGCCTCTAAAACCTGGGCGTCTTTGTGACTCTGCTCTTGCCATTGTTGCAATTCGTCTTCCAACTGAGCTATCATGGCGTAGCACTGTTCCCTTTCTGCCTTAAATCTTTTTGCTTGCTTGGCCGTTTCGTTTTCAAAGGTGGCCATCCTTTCTTTTAAGCCCATAACGTCTTGGTCATGCTTTCTCTTCATTTTTTGCACGAATTCTGCTCTTTCTTCTGCATTCTTTTCCAATTTTGCTCGAACTTGGGTCAAATCCTCTTCGGCTTTGTCCAGGTCATCACCATAGCTACACAACTTTTGCCTGAGGCTGGTGACAAGTTTTTCGTCAGCTCTGCTTCTCTCAGGGTTTCTAATGGCTATCCTCATTTTCTGGATCTGAGCCTTGAGGGACTCATTTTCTTTTTTCAACCGGTTTCTTTCCCCTTCGGCCGCAGCAGTTTGTAAAGTGTTTTCAAAATTTGAGCTCCCAGATCTGGGCCTCCAGTTTCCTTATTGTAGCCCGGTAGTTGTTTTCCTTCTCTAACCAAACCCAGTGTTCTTGTGTCTACTCAGTAAAATGCTGCACGTGAGGTCTTTTCGTAGGTCGCTCCGATTCTTGGTGCTCTCTGCCTCTTCTGCCATACCAAGAAGTGTAGGCGGGCTCCACTTCCCCCTTGGATAAATTTCTTACCCGAGTCTGAGGTTCTAAAAATCTACACTGGTTCCAGATCTGACGGACCCTGTCTCCAGGAAATGCAGCTCTCGGACATAACTCAATGGCTTGTTGGCTTAAGTCCTCATTATGTGGAACACCCTGTTGTCTTCCCAATTGCCGTAAGACCCGATGTGGGGCATAGGGCTGAATGCTTCTCAGACCCATTAACAAAAGATAGCACACCTCATCAGACATATTGATAACCTCGCCGACAGGGAGCCACCAGAATGTCCACTCGTTCGGTGGGCAGTCAATGAACTCAAATGCGAGTTCCAGGCCTTTGTGCCCTCAGGAAATTCGAGGCCTTCTACCCGAGTACCATGTTCTTCGATACAATTCAAACCGGTTAAGCCGTAGTTCATATATCCTGGGCGGTGACAGAGGTGCTCGATCATCCAGATTTGTAGGAGCATATTGCACCCTTCAAAGAATTTTCCTCCAGACTGGCAAATCGTTAAGGCGCGGTAAATCTCAGCTAAAACCATCGGTATACGGGTGCCATTGGAATTTTTTATCATGAAATCCGCCATCCCCACCAGTCTGATATCTATGAGTCCGTCACTCCTTGGGCAGATTAAGGTGCCCAGGAATGCTACCACGAAAGCTAGCCCCCGGCGGGCTTCCCATTTAGCTTGGTTCTTGTGAGTTAGACCAGTGTTGTCCACTTCATAACCCCGAGGATCTCCGTAACGTTTGTACAAAAAGTAGAAAGTTCAGAACCTTTCGGATAGGTGTGGGTCTTGGACGTCCCGACTAATGTTCAAAAGATCCAAGAACTTATGTGGAGTTACCGCCCTGGGTGCCACCGGATACCGACTTCTAAGATTGTCATTAAGACTAGCATACCCCGCTATTTCCTCTAGCGTGGGTGTCAACTCAAAGTCTGAAAAGTGGAATACGTTGTGGGCGGGGTCCCAAAATGATACTAGAGCTTCGACAATGTCCTACCTTGGCTTGATTTTTAGAAGACCAGTGAGTCTACCTAAAGCTTTTACAACAGACTTTCTACTAACTCCCCCAAGTCGCTCCACCACATATGGAGTCCCAAGGGGATTTCCTCGACGGCCCTAAAGGGAATGTTTTCAACTGTATTCATCCTGCACATTTATTTTGATTAAAAACCAAAAAAAATTTGACCGAATGCGAAATTTTTTTTTCTTGCAAAAAGATTTGTAATAAAGAAAATGGACCATCTTTGTGAATACGGCCCTTCAATACTTCGGGTAGGAAGTTTTTAGGGCTGTGTTTGCTAGTTGGGTCAAAATTTGGAAAAAACCACAAGCGGCTACTTTTGCAAAAAAATAGCCTTCCGGCGCCCCGTTTGGGAAATTTGACTATTTATGCAAGAATGACGTCACCTAATTTTATTTAGGACCATATCTTCTGATTTTGAAAAATAAGGTTGAACACGATGAGGGTTGCCTACGTATCCCACACCGGTGAGAATCAAACAAGGCGTAGTTCGGAAAAATCTTGACTGATTAAAAATATACACCTACTCACTTTGTTTTGGAATATTATTTTCCTTCTTCATTTTCAGAAATTTTGGCAGAGTTTCGGGATATTTCAAATACAGGGATTTTCAAAACTAGGTGAATTTTCTATTCTACCTCACTCTTGGTTTTTCTGTTTGTTTTTATTTTTTATCCGGTCAACACATAAGCCGAAATAAATAAATGCACACGTAGCAGGTAAGATGCATCAGGATAGTCTTTTATTTTGGGTACACCTGTCCTAGACGGACCCAACCCCTATGTTGAGTCCCCTAAGTCAAATGCTCATGACGCAAATAAGCGTTCCTACTAGGGATCCGGCATGAGGTTTTGTTATTCTAAGTTTGAATCCTGGGGTTTTGTTCTAGAACAGGCTTACCCGAACGGACAGCTCGAGCCCAGGTCGGGGCAGCGTATCGGGAATACAGAAGCTTCACTGGCTTTGCAACTTATCCGTACCTTGTTCTAAAATTTGGATATGACTCTAACAGAAAAGAAGTCACACGAAGTGCACACTTCCCTGATGATTTAGAAGACTCAGAGAGAAGGGGGGTTTTCGCACAATTTATATGCAATTCAGATAAATATCAAAGCGGTAAATGCGGCAATTAGCACATCGGGTTTAAACACGTAAAATCAGATAATGAAAGCCAAAACATAACAGCTATATAAGCTCGAATTCTTGAACCTTGAACCAGAGATTCTGGGTTCGATCCCCAGCAGAGTCGCCAGAACTGTCACACCTCCTTTTTCACTACCCCAGATTAATGAAGGGGTAATAAGGGAGTTTTTCCACTTTAAATGACATTATTCGGATTAGGGATTTATTTTAGTTTTCTGAGTCGCCACCCGAATTTTTGACGATGTTCCAGGACACCGTTTTATTGAAATCCCAAACCGAGGAAATTTAGACTTTGTTTTATGTTGTCTGCGACCAGAAATCTGAGTAAGAAATTATGTTAACCCGAGAGAAGGTGTTAGGCATTCCCGAGTTCCGTGGTTCTAGCACGGTCGCTTAACTATTAATATTTGGCCTAAATTATCTAATTGTTTACGTCTTTTAGCCTATTGCAGATTTAAACGCTTTTGGACATGTTACAATTACGTCACATGAAATGCACTCGCAATTGTAACATGTGATTTTAATATAGTTTGAAGTTAAAGACAGGGACATGAGTTGTCGCACCCGAGTGTAGATTACGTAGTCAAGACTATGGTCGTGACGGTTTTATAGTGCCTTTGAGATGATGTTTGATTATTCTTTATGTTTTCTATTTGAAGGAACATTTTAGTTTTAAGATCAATTAGGATGTTTATGGATTTATCTTGGACAAGTCACGATGGCGTGCACTTGTTGTTTTGAACACATGGCAAACGCATCACATGAAATGCACCCGTGATTTCTATGTGCGTTTTTATTTATTGTTTGGAGTTGAGGGTTGGGGTCACGAGTTGCCACTCCCGAGTGTAGGTTATGGTAATTTGAGATAATATTTGATTTTTTATGAATTTCAAACTAAAAGTATCTTTCTACCTAGAGGGTTGCTTAAGAATGAAATTACTTAGCCTAGAAGACAACATATTTTGGGCTATGGCCATATTTTAGCCCTAATTTATTCTAAACCTTTTGGTCAATCCTAATTCTGCTTAATTGAAAAAAGATAGAGACTATACAACTATAAAGGGAATCATGCCATCACATAGAGGAAGTCGAAATACTGATTTGCAAGTCACTTATTTAAGGAGTCAAATGAACACATATAACCATGGTGTTGTTTTTAACAGATATTTTTTTATCGATTCCAAATGACCTAAATTCATGCTATTTAATTTCATATCTACTGAGCCTTGTTTGATAGTGTTTACACAGGTTACGGTGTTGCAAACTCAGAAAATTCAGAACATATAAGACGAACTGAAGAGACAGATTTTTATTTGCATTTCTTAAGAGTCACTGGATCCAGAGCACTTATTTTGGAATCTTAGAAAGTGTTTAAAAGTTTCATACAAGCGCCTTCGAACTATAAACTTTATACCTACTCATTAGACAGCTCGTTTTGGAGACGAAAGAAAAGATTTTCTTTTTGTTGTTTTGTAAATCATAGGAATCTTGTGAAACAAATATTTTCAAACCTATAGTCCTCAAGATGAACTCGTTTCTTTTACGTTTATATTGAGATTGTACAAAAGGGGAGGGGTTTTTAACCACAATCAAACGATTACGATAATTACCAAAATGAAAAGCTGACTTAGTTTCATGAAATGGAAAAGGCATAAACCGAATATAATTTTAGTTCAGTCCCTTATTTACAACTAGTACAAAATAAAACTAGTTTATTACATTCTTGTTTCCTACTGTACATTTTCAATAGTAAAATATTAAATAACAATAAAGGAGTAATGTAAATCTGCTGGTGCTCCTGTGCGAGCTAGCAACCCCTTCACGTCTTCAGCTTGTGTTTCCACAGAACTTTGGTCACTGATGCGTGGCTAGAATTCATGATTTTAAGCATTATATACCTTGCATTTTATGTGCTT
>ML397619.1:76441-151535 GCA_005239525.1 Nicotiana knightiana | reverse complement strand
AATGATATTGATTGAACTGCCTGGATCAATCAACACTCTTTTTACGTTAGTTTCATGAATAAGCAAAGATATTACTAGAGCATCGCTGTGCGGAAGCATTAATCCGCTGATATCTGCATCATCAAAGGTTATATCGTCTTCTCCACGAGCCTGTTTCCCATGTGTAATTGTGAACTTTGTGGTTGTTTTGCAAACCACTCCGTTTACTTCTTCACCCTCGTGTATTACATTAACGGTTCGTTTTGGAGAAGGAGGCTTTGGGGGCTTCTGCATGTTCCTCATATATGCATGTTTACCTTTATCACTAAACAATTCTGTTAAAGAGCCCTATTTTAACAAATTTTCTACTTCACCTTGTAAAAATATGCAATCCACAGTTTTATGCCCATGATCGTTGTGAAATTCACACCAGTGATCTGGGTTTCTTCTACTTGGATTTGACCGCATCTCTTTGGGCCACTTAACCTTGTCTCCCATGTTCCTCAATATTGAGACAAGTTCAGTATTACTTACATTAAAGGTATGATCCCCAATTTGAGTCTTACCTCTAGGTCGTTCATCTCAATCTTTTCTGGATCTAGACGAGGATGAGACTACGTCTCTTTCTTGTTGTCTATAGTCAGACCTAGTATTTTCTAACCTGGGGCGGATATCGCGTCCCGAGGATCCTAAGTAAGGATCGTACCTATTTTTACATGATCTTCTATCTGATTTAGGACGTCTGGATCTGGAACGATCTTCATCTCTCGAATGAGCAATGATATCTTCTTCTATTCTGAGTAGTACTGTACCTGTTATATACATCGTTCCATGTTGTAGCGGGGAATTCTCTTAGACTTTCCTTAAGTCGTCTCGTGGCTTCTGAGCTTTTATCGTTTAGGTTGCTTGCAAATGCCATGGCTGCCCAATTATCAGGCACCCTGGGTAACTGCATTCTTTCTCGTTGAAACCTGTCTACAAACTCACGGAGTAGTTCCGTGTCTCCTTGTTTTATTTTGAATATGTCTTCCATTCTCTTCTCAACTTTTTGTGCACCAGAGTGTGCTTTTATAAACGAATCTGCAAGCTCAGCAAAAGAGTCAATAGAATTTTCAGGGAGAAGAGAATACCAGGTTAGGGCTCCTTTGGTAAGTGTTTCCCCAAATTTTTTGACAAGGACTGATTCAATCTCTTGTTTCGTTAAGTCGTTGCCTTTTACCCCAGTAGTGAAAGCAGTCACATGGTCGCGTGGGTCAGTTGTTCCATCATATTTGGGAACGTCAGGCATTTTAAACTTCTTGGGTATATGCAAGGGTTACGCACTTGGCTTCCAAGGTTGTTGAGAATATCTATCAACATCGATGCCTTTGATGATAAGTGGTACTCCAGGAATTTGTTCGAGGTGATCGTTCTGCTCCTTTATCTGTTTCTGCATGGTTAGCAGTAAATTTTGTAATTCTGAGTTATTAGATATACCTGGTCTTGTTTCGAGAGATTCAGTAGGAGTATTTCCTCTTCCTGAGTTTGTNACCTGGTCTCGTTTCGAGAGATTCATTAGGAGTATCTCCTCTTCCTGAGTTTGCCAACCCAGATTGAGGATTTTCCATGGTGATGGTGTTATTGGGGGATGGCGTCGGCGGTGTAGGTAACGATGTCGATAATCCTCTCGAAAATTCTTGCAAAGCTTGGCTCACATACTCTGCAATCATTTGCTTTACACGATCTTGTTCCACAGTTTGATCATTATCACCATTGTTGTTATTGGATCTTTCTGGGGATTGTTCCCTCGAACCATGTGGGGTTCCTGAAGGCGATGGAACTGGGGTTCCACTCCTTTGCTGGTTGTTGTCGTTGAAGTTTGACATAATTCAGAGGGTATCACTTGAAAAGTAAACAAAGATTATCAGATTCCCGATAACAGAACCAATTTGTTTAACCAAAGAATTAGACCCTTTGACTAAAGCTTATTTTTTAAGATGAATACGGGTTACTGATAATCAAGGTAATGTAGAAAAATGAATAATAGACAATATTGCATAAATATAGAAAATCGAAGTTGATTGTATTCGAGAATCAGATGCCTTTACAAGCTGTATTCCCCTTCCTTATATAGGAGATTCTTATAACATACGACTCTTGCTATGATTACCCACTAATGACTAATTATGACATTAATGAGGCGTTACAAAGGATAACGATAATTAGGGTTCGGCTACATAATGTTCGAGTAATCAATTGTGGGTCCTTGAATCTGCCCGTAGCTTTGTCTAGATTCATTCTGACCGTGCCTCTCTCCCATTTTGATAAAATTGAGTTTCCCGTGGCTGATAAGTTTGTGGGTTTATCGAACCGTGCCTCTTTGTATCGTACCTCTTCAAAGAATCACATCCAGCTATCTCATTTTCCTATGTTCACGTGACTAGCTGAGTTTTCAAAAGCTGGCTTATGTGTGAAACTCTTTTTTACCAATACAACAAGAGGGAGAGGCAAGACAGAGAGAGGGAGACAGGAGACGGCGAGTCCAACAAAGTGGTGGCTGTGAGGTTGTCTTTTAGATGAGACGGACGATGAAGTGAAGTCGACGAGGAAAGTAGGCGTTACGAATTAAGTTTGATTTTAGGGTTTCTGTTTGTTTAAGAGTTAGGACTAGAGAGAGNTTCTGCATGGTTAGCAGTAAATTTTGTAATTCTGAGTTATTAGATATACCTGGTCTTGTTTCGAGAGATTCAGTAGGAGTATTTCCTCTTCCTGAGTTTGTAACCCAGATTGAGGATTTTCCATGGTGATGGTGTTATTGGGGGATGGCGTCGGCGGTGTAGGTAACGATGTCGATAATCCTCTCGAAAATTCTTGCAAAGCTTGGCTCACATACTCTGCAATCATTTGCTTTACACGATCTTGTTCCACAGTTTGATCATTATCACCATTGTTGTTATTGGATCTTTCTGGGGATTGTTCCCTCGAACCATGTGGGGTTCCTGAAGGCGATGGAACTGGGGTTCCACTCCTTTGCTGGTTGTTGTCGTTGAAGTTTGACATAATTCAGAGGGTATCACTTGAAAAGTAAACAAAGATTATCAGATTCCCGATAACAGAACCAATTTGTTTAACCAAAGAATTAGACCCTTTGACTAAAGCTTATTTTTTAAGATGAATACGGGTTACTGATAATCAAGGTAATGTAGAAAAATGAATAATAGACAATATTGCATAAATATAGAAAATCGAAGTTGATTGTATTCGAGAATCAGATGCCTTTACAAGCTGTATTCCCCTTCCTTATATAGGAGATTCTTATAACATACGACTCTTGCTATGATTACCCACTAATGACTAATTATGACATTAATGAGGCGTTACAAAGGATAACGATAATTAGGGTTCGGCTACATAATGTTCGAGTAATCAATTGTGGGTCCTTGAATCTGCCCGTAGCTTTGTCTAGATTCATTCTGACCGTGCCTCTCTCCCATTTTGATAAAATTGAGTTTCCCGTGGCTGATAAGTTTGTGGGTTTATCGAACCGTGCCTCTTTGTATCGTACCTCTTCAAAGAATCACATCCAGCTATCTCATTTTCCTATGTTCACGTGACTAGCTGAGTTTTCAAAAGCTGGCTTATGTGTGAAACTCTTTTTTACCAATACAACAAGAGGGAGAGGCAAGACAGAGAGAGGGAGACAGGAGACGGCGAGTCCAACAAAGTGGTGGCTGTGAGGTTGTCTTTTAGATGAGACGGACGATGAAGTGAAGTCGACGAGGAAAGTAGGCGTTACGAATTAAGTTTGATTTTAGGGTTTCTGTTTGTTTAAGAGTTAGGACTAGAGAGAGAGACAGAGTACTGGGACTCTAGAAGTGGAAGGGTTTTTGTCTTTTTGTTTTTGATATTTAATATATAATATATATGGATAAAAATAAATTTTATATTCTTAACGGGTTAACGGATTATCCGTTAAGAAAATTGAATAATCTGCCCCCAAACCGATAAGCCGTTAATTAAAAAATCCAATTCGTTCCCCGTCCGTTAAACCGTTAACCCGATACCAGTAAGCCATTAAACTTCGGTTCGGTTCGGTTCAATTTTCGATTTCGGATCGGTTTTTAACACCCCTAACGATTTTGGCTAACCATGTTGGATATTCAACTACCCTGAGGACCTTGGCGTTGATTTGCTTGCTAACTTCTTCTTTGATTTTCAGACTCATATCAGGCTTGAACTTTCTGAGCTTTTGTTTTACCGACGAGCACATTGGATTAGTTGGCAGCTTGTGAGCCACAATGGATGTACTTAGACCAGTCATGTCGTCGTACGACCATGCAAATATGTCTTCATACTCTTTCAAGAATTGGGTGTATTCCTCTTCTATGATGGAGACAAATGGATGTTGATGCGAGTTTCTTTGACAATCTTTGAATCTCCCAGGTTGACTACCTCAGTTTCGTCCAGGTTGGACTTAGGTCTGTTCTCGAAATCCTCAACTTCTTTGATAATTTCATCGGGTATGACATCCTCTTCTTCTAAATCGCTGTCCTTTTGTTGCGTCGTCTCATTGCATGTTACAGTCATTGGTTCATCAAGACAGGAAATAGTAATGTTGTATAGCTAAAAGTAATGAGAGAAAAACGATAATAAATAAATACTGATTCGTTGAAACGTAAAAGCAATTTTGATAATTTAAACAAACATTTTGGAACATCAGGATTTTATTGGAAAACAAAAAAAATGGAAAAAAGGAAATCATTAGCAAAAAATGAAGTAAATAACGTTGTTCAGCCTTGGTACCTGGGGACTCGTCGAGCCCTGGATGGTCTGACGGTCCAATTCTTGAGGAATGATCCGTTGCTCACAGCTTGGATGGCAGGGCCTTCCTCTTCCTCCTCCTCAACACTAATACAACAGTCCATGTCTTCACCTTCCATGAATAGATTCTTCAAAGCTGTTCAAGCTCCCCTTCGAGTTGTGACATAGCATCATTCTGAACCTGAGTACCTTGATTGTGAGGAGCTTCTGTTCGTTCAGTTGTCATTGTGTTTTCCTTTTTGATATTTCTCAAATCTTCCATTTTGCCTTTGCCTTTACCTTTAGGTGGACTAGGAGGAGGAGAAGGTGGAGGTCCCCTGGATCTTGTGTGATATGATGATGATGCCAGAATGCACGAACCAACCTTTGGGGAGGGGAATAATCAAAAAGAAAGAAAGCAAAAACAAAAGGTAGCCAAGTCAGTGAGGATCATGAGAAAATATTGTAGTATTTAAACACACATTGCAGGAATATAAAAGCGTGTCCTAATTTGGGAGCCTCGTTGTGCCCGAGGTAGGCCTAGCGACAAGTTGATTTGGAGAACTTAGATGCCAATAGTTGCCTCATTTAATTAATGTAAAAGTAGATAAATCTAAAACGACACTGAATAATATAAGTCACTAATGGCACTTGGCCTTATTACAATTGAAAAAACAGGTAAATCTAATCTACTTGGTCCCAAAAGAACCTTCCCCAGGCTTGATCTTCTTGACATATTTGGATAATGCCGAACCTGGGGACTTCGTGCCTCATTTTCTGCAAAACAAAAAAAGTTAGACCATTTCCCCTCCCGATTCAACTACTTATACGTCAGTGATTATCATATTGGCACTTATTTCTCCAAATTAATGCACAGATCGTGGTTGCGTCCGTTGGGATTATGGAAACCCCAGTGGACTTTTGGACAAGGCTTTTCCTAAAGGTTATTATGAGGACAACATATTACCCGGCTAAGTCTAACCATGATGCATGTACGGTTATAATCAGAGTAAGGTTACTATGAGGGTCTATACTGGTACCCTCAAGCAGCCAACTTGAGGGAGAAAGGCATTGTCGACTGCACCGCAGATCGACTAGTTTTACCGCAAATAAGTCTTTTTGAATTTAGGGGGTGATATAAAATAGAAGAGCGCAACCACTCATCAACCGTTGTTATAGGATTTGTATAGGCACGAGTGGAATATGATGTTGAGCATGATTATGCAACAATAAAAAATAAGCAATAAAAGTATGTTGTCATGTATTTGCACGTCATGAAAGCGATAAATACGACAGTTACGATTGAAAAGAAGTTACAAAGGAAAACAAAAAGAAACATGCCAGTTTCATTTAAAAGAATAAATACTTGGGAAAGTATACCATTAATTGCACATAAAGGGGAAAGGGAAAGGGTGCGGGTATTTAACAAAACCAGCCATACTTAGACGAATTCACAGAAATGGTTTATAATGGTAAAAGCCTAGACTTCCCCAGCAGAGTCGCCATGGTGTCGCCCCCCTTTTCTCTCTCCTTTCGGATTCAGTCAGGGTTTTTGGTTATTGGGACAACTAGTTTCCTTTTGAGCAAAATGATGTGAAGGACTCGAAGAGTCGCCACCTAACGAATAAAGGTGTGTTAGGGCACCTATTAAGGGTTATAATAACACTAATTGAATAACCAGAGATTGGGTAAGGGCTTGAAATTACTCTAAGGGGAAGGTGTTAGGCACCCCTCAAAGTCCACAACTGTGGTTCCCGGCCAAACAAACTTTGTGAATTTTTGCAAGTAGCAAATAAGCAGTCAAGTATACACATGGCAACAAGTAATGGTTGTGAAAAGATTTGCAGTCTAAGCAAACATATGTAGGGAATAGAGGGGTCCTAAGTTGTTATTCATATAGGATCACATCAATGCAATACCCGGTAATCACTCCTCAGTCAGGGGCTACACGTGACAATAGCGCACCGGTCATCATATCCATAGCTACCCTTTACCCCACCCCTTAGCGGTTATTAAGCAAATTTAATTAGCAATCTCTATGCGTGCTGTTACACGTCCCTTCTCAAGGGCCCTGGAGGAATTTAGGACCTCTAGGTATAGGTAGTTCTAGACAGACCCCTAAGGTTTTAAAAGGATAAAAATTCTAAGTGACAGGCAAGAACAAATAGGACTAATCAGATAAATGCAGGAAAACAGTTATGAGACTCAAATTTACCTCCACAAGTAATGCACATAATCAGCACGTCTCAAACACAAACAAGAGGTGGTTTCATTAGGCAGAATCCTAAGGCAGGATATCTAAGTGAATGTCAATGCACAGAAGTATGCAGCTTTATTTTTATAAACTCAGGAGTAGGAGCCTAACCAATTTGCCTACTGATTTTTAAGCCCGTTAACCTTTAGACAGTTTAGAAGTTGTTTTTTTTTGCCTAAAAGCATGTTGTTCCAGATGTTACGAAAGTGCAGGGAGTGCTGCCAGTTTTATCTAAAACAAGACAATCGTTATGAGATTTTTTTTACCTTTTTCATGAATCAATAGTAAAAACTAAGCGTGGTTAAGCAAATGCAAAGGGAGTCCTAGAGCATGGTATCGAACATGCACATATAAAATGCAGAATGATTAAGACATAATTTCAAAATGCACAGAATTCCTAAAACATGGTTTCTAAATGCACAAAGAGTTACATGATTTTTGAATGCACATGAGTAACAATTTTATATTAACTTTATTATCCAAGGAGCAGGATTTCTAAGTGGCAGGCATAAGCATAAATTAAGAACATGATGTGCGTTGAAGCAGTAAACATGAAAAGCCTTAAGGACATGATATCTAATGCATGTTTGGCATGGTTTGAATGAATATGTTGGTCCTAAGCATGGATTATAATGCAGATACAGGGAATGTAAAAGCCTAAGGCATGATTTCTACCCAATGATAGAATATACAACTACCCTTCCCATTTCACTAGCCAACCCCAATATCTGTTTACAAATAATTATTACAAACCAGCTGAATTAATTACATAAATATATAAAGGAAAAGAAGAAGTTGAACTATAGGGAGCCTGAATTAAGCCCAAATGTACCAAATTGTCCATAGCCTCATATGCCAAAGTCATAACCTTTCTCATGTCCGGGTGCGTCAGAGTTCCCTAAGGACCTCAAGGATCCCGAGCAGTGCTCACACCCAGATTTCATAACCAGAATTGAGTAAGTGCAGTGTGGAAGTGCCAGCTCTAGTGCATCTGAGTTCAGAGGGATCTCAGAGGAATCCCAAAGCAGTCACACACTGGAGGGGCAGAACTTAAGGACCCAAGATTAAAGTGAGAGTGCTTGACATAGTTTTTTAAAAAATGCTTTGGTATAAAACAGTATTGAGAAGACTCAGTAAAGTAAAGAGGTCTTATAAAATAGGAGTCAATTAGTAGTAAAATAATTTGAACAGGAACAATGCAAACACTTGAAGAATCAAACAAATAGCAGAACACTCAAAAGCAAGTAGGTTCAATAGTCTTTTTCACATGGAGATTGGGAATTGGGGACACATAGGACATATACAGTGAACACATAACAGGCAGAAGCATGCAAGTTTTGTAGGTGGTTTATGGGATTAGGAGATAGCTAATAATACAAACACAGTGTAGGATCGTGGATTTAAGAACATGCAAGTGGGACATAGTTACATTAAAAAGAATTAAGCATAGAATGAGACAACTTAGGGTAACAAATTTGCTTTTGCAAAGAAATGTTCATACTAGAAACCAGACAAACATAAACAGAGCAGAGTCAGGTTGGGACATGCTATAAAGAAATAAAAAAGTACGTAAACATGCTGATCCTAAGTTGAATTAGAACAGAACTAATATGCTAAGTGAAAGCATGCCAACTACATATTGAAAAGCTTCAGAATATCAGACATAGAACAGTGATCAGTAAATTATAGTAGTAAGAAAACACATCGAGTTTGGAACTTGGATTTAAATCAGAGCATACCAATTAAGCAGAGTAGATACTAAGAGTAGGGCAGTAGTTTGCGATAACTAGCCTTGGCTTACAATCGGCTACTTTAGTAATAATAGCAAGTAACAAGAGAGAGAGTAGAGAAGTTTTAAGTGTGAGAGAGAGTTGTGAACTAATGTCAGTTCGTGTATTGAGAGTAGAAGAGAGAAATCTATATAGTAGCTTGAAAGCTAGGTAAATAAGGTAAGAGCCAAACTGTTCAGTAATTGAAGAAATCAGAATCGAGCTCCGGTCTGATAACCAGATGCACCAGCCTCAGAACCTGTACAATTAAGTACAGAAGTGTAGCATGAGTACATAAACAAATATGTACCCAGTGAGTATCATGCCTAACCTCGAAGAGGTAGGGATGAGAGGTAGATGTGATACTTACTAGGGTCAACAGTTCTAAATAACATGATTTAATAGGAACTAGGCAGGCATAACAGTCATAGAAATCACAAAGTGATAAATCATCAAGTATAGTTGTATATACCTTTGTATGTCAAATTTTACTAGCACATAATGTACTAAATTCCCTTATTAACATGAACCAGTTTGTACAATTACAATAAATTCCTAGTAAATCATACAACATATAACTGGCCGGAAACGTACGGCAGAGACGTTGCGAAAAATAATTGTGCACTGCCGAGGGTCGAACGGCTCGAATCATAGATGCATCTATTACCCCGCTCGCGAATCGAACATGCGACGCGGTTGACATAATAGTCGGGCTATTCCGCTCACGAATCATACATGTGACGCGGTGCCGCATACATACATAAAATTATCAACTTTTAGGGAATTAACAGAGATTATTCTTTAAGGAAAGAACCTAAGCAATATATCATGGAACACAACTTCCGAATATCCTCATGCTAAATCAAGGATAATAATCAACTCAAAATATGCGTAGGAATACATGTAAGGAACATATAAGCATGCTCGTGAGTCCTGGAACTACCCAACATAACATAGTAGTAGCTACGTACGGACTCTCGTCACTTCGTGCGTGCGTAGCCCCCGCAAATAAGGACATGCAACTATTATAATCACCTATAGGGACAATTCCCCCTTACAAGGTTAGAAAGGAGACTCGCCTCGCGTCGAATCTACTACCCGGACCAAGAACGCGCCCAAAATTCCGAACTCTACACCCGAGGACTCGAAACTAGCCAAATGTTATACAAATTCATCAATTTATGCTCAAAGTATGGAAATTCTCCTACTACTAAGTCAAATTCGCCATTCTTGAAGAAATTCTAAAATCCGACCCCGGGCCCGCATGCTCGGATTCCAATAATTCTCGAAGGAAACACTCACCCATAGCCTAAGGATCATTAATATACGATTTCTACTTGATTTCATGGCTAATTCGCGGGTAAATTCTCAAATTTTTGAAAGCCCTAGGTTACTACCCCATTCTTGATTTTTCACTAATTTATATAGTTAATTAAGCTAGTAATCCATGCTTGAAGCTAATAGTATTGTAGAATTTACTTACCTTTAATAACCAGGTCATTTTCCCCTCTAAAATGGTGGAAATTGCAAGAAGAAGAAGATAGGGGAAATGAATTAATTCCCGTGTATAAAGACACACTGTCTGAACAGTGTTTCCACACCTGCGGCTTGAGGACCGCACCTGCGGTCTCGCACCTGCGAGCAAAGGCTCGCACCTGCTGAAATGGATGAGGAGGCCTGGGCCCGCACCTACGGAGTGGAGACCGCATCTGCGGCTCCGCTCCTGCGAAACTTTGTCCACACCTGCGAGAATTGTCTTGCCCGCTGGGGGTCGCACCTGCGAGGTTGGGACCGTAGGAGCGGTCTCGCACCTGCGATTGGGCAACAGCACCTGCGTTCACACCAGAACAGGTGCACCAGCAGCTATTTCAGTTGGTTTTTGGCCTCGTGTGGTGTTCGGGAGGCACCTGGGCTCACCCGAGCCCCCGTCCAAATATACCAACAAGTCCCAAATCATAATACAGATTCGCTCGAGCCTTCAGAACATCCAAAACAACGCTAAAACTCAAAATCACACCTCAAAACCCCTAGAACCAAACTTAGGAACTTTAAGTTTTCTAGACTTCGCTAACAACGTGCCGAACTGACCTATACTACTCGGAAGGACACCAAATTTTTCAGGCAAGTCATAAATGACATAACTGAACTATTCCCGGTCTCGAAATTCCGTTCGGACCTCGATATCATAAAAACACATCCCAAAACATAATAGGAACTTAAGGAACTCTTATTTCAATATTGGGCGTCGAAACGCTCCCGGGTCATCCAAAACCCATTCCGAACATATGCCCAAGTCCAAAATCATCATACGAAGCTACTGGAACCATCGAAACTCGATTTCAAGGTCGTTTACTAATAATGTTGACCGAAGTCAAACTTGGACTTAAAGGCCAACCTTAAGGAAACAAATGTTCCTATAGCACTCTAAACACCTCCGGATCTCAGACCACCAGTCCCCGCAAGTCACAAATCATAATAAGCTGCTATGGGAAGTTTCATTTAGGGGAACGGGGTCCGATAATGCAAAATGAGCAGTCAGGTCGTTACATTCTCCACCTCTTAGACAAACATTCGTCCTCGAACAGGTCTAGAATCATACCTGAATTGCTGAATAAGTGTGGATATCTGCTCCGCATGTCCTCCTCGGACTCCCAGATCACTTCTTCAACTGGTTGGCCCTTCCACTGGACCTTTTATGGCAGAAACTCTCTTGGATCTCAACTGGCGGTCCTGTCTATCAATAATAGCAATTGGCTCCTCCTCGTAGCCCAAACTCTCATCCAACCGAATAGTGCTGAAATAAACTATGTGACAGAAGTCGTCGTGGTAACTCCGGAGCATGGATATATGAAAAACTAGATGAACTCCTGAAAAACTGGGAGGTAAGAACAGCTCATAAGCAACCTCCCCAACTCGCCTCAATACCTCGAAGGGACCTATAAACCTCGGGCTCAGCTTTTCTTTCTTCCCAAACCTCATAATACCCTTCATCAGCGAGACTTTCAACAGGACCCTATCTCCCTCCATAAATGATACATCACGCGCCCTCTGATCCACGTAACTTTTCTGTCTGGACTGTGCTGTGCGGAGTCTCTCCTAAATCAACTTCACTTTCTCCAAATCATCCCTCACCAGGTCGGTGCCATATAACTTAGCCTCGCTAGGCTCAAACCACCCGATAGGAGAACGACATCGCCGACCATACAAAGCCTCAAATGGTGCCATCTCAATGCTGGGCTGATAACTATTATTGTAAGCAAACTTGGCCAAAGGCAAGAACTGGTCCCACTAACCTCCAAAGTCAATCACACATGCCCTGAGCATGTCCTCCAAAATTCTAAACTGTACGCTCCGACTGACCATCAGTCTGAGGGTGAAATGTTGTGTTGAGCTCTATCTGGGTACCCATCTCACTATGTAATGCTCTCCAGAAGTGCGAGGTGAACTGAGGACCTCGATCTGATATAATGGACAATGGCACACCATGCAACCGGACTATCTCCCAAATGTAGATCTGGGCCAACCTCTCAGAAGTATAAGTAGTAGCTACTAGAATGAAATGCGCCGATTTGGTCAACCTATCCAGAATGACCCAAACAACCTTCCGCAAGGTCCGAGGCTGCCCAACCACGAAGTCCATAGTGACGCGCTCCCATTTCCACTCAGGAATGGGCATCTGTTGAAGTAGGCCTCCTGGCCTTTGGTGCTCATACTTCACCTGCTGGAAATTAAGATACCTAGCCACATACTCCACAGTGTCCTTCTTCATTCGCCTCCACCAGTTATGCTGCTTCAAATCACGATACATCTTCGTAGCACCAGGATGAACATAATACCGAGAATTATGTGCCTCCTCTAGAATCCTCTCCCTCAAGCCATCAACCTTAGGAACACATAAGCGACCCTGAAGTCTCAGAACACCATCCTCGCCAATAATAACCTCCTTGTCCCTGCCCTGAACCACTGTCTCTCGTAGCTCAGCCAAACACGGATCATCATACTGCCGAGCCTTAATCTCCCCCAATAACGAAGACTGAGCAACCACATGTGCAAGAACTCGATGAGGCTCTGAAAGGTCTAATCTCACCAGGTGATTAGCCAAGGACTGAATGTCCAAGTCTAGAGGTCTCTCCTCAGCTGCAATGTAAGCCAAGCTACCCATACTCTCCGCCTTCCTGCTCAAAGCATCTGCTACCACATTTGCCTCGCCCGGGTGATAAAGAATGGTGATATCATTATCCTTCAATAACTCAAGCCACATGAGCTGCCTCAAATTAAGATCGCTCTTATTGAACAAGTGCTTCAAGCTACGGTGGTCTGTATAAACCTCACAGGACACTCCATACAAGTAGTGCCTCCAAATCTTAAGAGCATGCACAATCGCCTCCAAATCCAAATCGTGCACATGGTAATTCTTCTCATGAACCTTCAGCTGGCATGAATCATAAGCAATAACTCTCCCCTCCTGCATCAACACACATCCTATACCAATGCGTGAGGCATCACAATACACTGTGTACATCCCCGAACCGGAAGGTAATACCAGAACTGGTGCTGAGGTCAATGTTGTCTTGAGCTTCTGAAAGCTCTCCTCACACTCGTTGGACCATCAAAATGGGGCATTCTTCTGAGTCAATCTAGTCAATGGAGCTGCAATAGAAGACAACCCCTCCACAAATCGGCAATAATAGCCTGCTAGGCCCAAAAAGCTCCTGATCTCTGTAGCTGAAGTAGGACGCGACCAACTCTGAACTGCCTCGATCTTCTGAGGATCAACCTTGATACCCTCTCCGGATACCACATGCCCCAAGAATGCCACAGAATCCAGCCAAAACTCACACTTGGAGAACTTAGCATATAGCTTCCGTTCTCGCAAAGTCTGGAGCACAACTCTCAAATGCTGCTCGTGCTCCCCCAGGCTACGTGAGTAAATCAAAATGTCATCAATGAAGACAATGACAAAGGAATCAATATACGTCCTGAACACCCTATTCATCAAGTCCATGAATGTGATCGCAGGGATACATTCGTGATCGCGTAGTGAAATTTGAGAGGGGCAAAAATTTGCTCTATGCGATCGCATAGGTGAGTTCGCGATCGTAGAGGTTGAGCAGGTTGAACAGTGTGATCGCGTGAGGAGTGTTGCGATCGCGTAGGGATAAGGCAGGCACATGGGGGCAAGGTCGATTGGTCTTCGCGATCGCGTGAGGAGAGCTGCGATCGCGTGGGTTGGAGAGTGGTGCTATGTGATCGCGACAGGGAGTCCGCGATTGCGGTGAAGAAATCACTAGGCATAATTAATTAAATCATTCTGTGACTTAACCCTTATTTTACACCATTCTTCTACGGGAAAAAGCTTTGGGGACGGATTTTGAAGAGGGAAATCCTTGTTCTTCATAGACCTAAGTATTTTGATTATTAAAACTCGATCATGGATGGTTATAGAACATAAAACCAGTGTAAATTCGTGGAAAAATAATAGAAAAATGGGATTTTGGGGCTTGAGAATAAGAGACCTTTAGGGGTTGATTTGAGGGGTCAAACGGACTCCGATTTTGGTGTTCTTTAAATGAACGGAAACGTGGGAGGATGAAGAACTCTTTTATGTAAAAATTTCTGAGTTTCGGGATGCGGGACCAGGGGTCGGGTTTTGACCGGTTTCGGATTTTTGTGTGAATTTCGATATTTTCAATTGGAAATTGTTCCTTAAGCATATATTGATGATAGAAATCTGAACTTGGTAGATTTGGAGCACTCGAAGGCCGAATTTAGAGGCAAGGGCATTTCAAAGTAGTGTATTAGCCGGTTTTGAGGTAAGTAACGCTTCCAAACTTGGAACTGAGGGTCCGAAACCCCAAATTATTTGATATTTACTGTTAATTAAGGTGACACACTTTCCAAGTGACGGGCATGCGGGCGATTACAAAACATTTGTAGCCTGGCTCATCCCATGGCACTGTCTACTGGTTATCCCAGGTTGATATTGCACTGTGAAGGTGGTAATTACCTCGAACGAAATAGAAATCATGCTAAGTATAAATGTTAAGGCTTCAGGCCGATGTGTTTAGACTGGAATGGTCGATTATTGCTGTCTCTATTTATGATTAATGTTTTCATGTAGTCAGTCCTGTTATAATATATGTTTCATGCCTCAGTCTCGTAAGTTGCTAGTTTATTCTATTTTATCATTGGTTTGGGCTGAATTGCATATGTTAGAGCATTGTAAGTGAGACTGGAAGGTACTGACTAAGTGAGGCTTGGAGCCTGGTTTTGAGACAGTTATGAGGTCGGACTGCACACCGCAGCGATCCTGAAATCATGCCTTCGTTGGCTTGATATAGCGCTTGGGCTGGAAGGAGCCCCTACGGAGTCTATACATCCCAAGTGAGCGCACAGATATTCCGGAGATGGATTTCTCCGTGGTTATTATGTTCTGGAGATGGATTTCTCCGTGGTTATTATGTTCCGGATATGGATTTCTCCGTGGTTATTATGTTCCGGAGATGGATTTCTCCGTGGGGGCTTGGTCGGCCTTTTTCCTCAATACTTGGTGACTATGTCACTGGTGTTTACATAATATCCAGGATGGACTTCCCTGGGCCTGAAGGCCGTATTCTAGTACTGAGTGGACCATCTTATGAGAGCTTGATTAATGAGTACACATCATTCATGGTTCTATATGCATTCGTGCTAGTATGTAGAGTTACAGACATACCTTGATGCGTCGTTTTTATTTCCTGATATATTACTGTCATGTCTAATTTATATACTGTTGTTCGAAGTATCAGAGGTTTAGCCCGTCACTACCTCTCAGCCCGTAGTTTGGTTTCGTTACTACTGAGTTGGTGTACTCACGTTAACCCCTGCACCTTGTGTGCAGATCCAGGTACAGCAGGATTTAGCTCTGGTCAGTGAGTAGTAGTAGTTTCATCAGAGTTGACGAGGTAGCAGCTGGAGACCATGATCTCGTCTTCTCTTTCCTTTCTACCTGTCGTATTTATTTTTAGACTATGTTAGTTATTTCCTTTAGTTGTATTAAGTATTACCAGCTCATGACTATGTGACACTGGATTCGGGGCTGGTAGGATTTGGTCTTTTGAATTTCATAAACTGGTTTCCCGAAAATATTGGATTTAGTATTATTATTATTATTGATTTCAGACTTGTTAAAAAGGGTATTATATTGGAAATTGTATTTAGTTAGATAAAATGGGTGGCTTGCCTGGTTCCATGACAGACGCCATCACGACTCCGGAAATGGGTCGTGACAAGTTGGTATTAGAGCGCTAGGTTAAATAGGTCTCACCAGTCATGAGCAGGTTTAGTGGAGTCTTGCGGATCGGTATGGAGACATCTGTACTTATCTTCGAGAGGCTGCAGAACCTTTAGGAAAAATCTCACATTCTCTAACTCTTGTCGTGCGAATCCATTGATTCAACCCGAGACGTAATTCTTTGAACTCCTTTCATATATTCAAACGTGCACGTGAGCGCTTGGTATCAGCCATGCACCGATGGTGTGACTTCCATGAATGGAATGTGATTTTAGCATGCTAGGGGCCAGTCTGGAGGACTTGACGCTGGATTTTTGTCTGTAGCTGGAGTGCCGAGATTTCATTTCTGTGAGCATATGTATTGTGGACTTATATGTCTGTTGGTGTCCTTATTGATGGAACCTTGTGACTAGATGACTATGTCGTGAGTTTGATTGATAGTTAGATGTGTTCAGGTTGTTTGATTGTGGCAAGAATAGACTAGCGGGAAATGTGGCAAGAACAATTAAGTATTTGACGTCTATACTGAGTTAGGATATGGCTTCGAGTTGTGAGTGTATTGAAGGACCTCTCATGTGGTTTAGTTGTGGAGTGAAGTACATTTTTCTGTTGTGTTATGAGTTCCTAGTGGTGTCTTTTGGGTTGGCCAATGCCCCAACAACGTTCATGTATTTGATCGACGGTGTATTCAGCCGTGTTATAACTCTTTTGTTATTGTAATTATTGATGGCATCCTGCCGTACTCTGGTAGCCAGGGACAACATACTCGGCATTTGATTATGGTATTACAAGGATATAGGGAGGAGAAGCTTTGTGCGAAGTTCTCCAAGTGTGAATTGTTGGCTTAGTTCAGTAGCATTCTAGGGACATGTGGTGTCCAGCGAAGTTATCTATGTGGTCAGACGAGTGTGAGTGGAGCTTCCAGAAGCTCAAGAACTCCTGGACCACAGCTCCAGTGTTAGTATTGCCATCAGCTTCAGGTTCTTATACCGCTTATGGGATGTCTCGAGGGCAGGCAATGGTTGTGTTCTACTGTAAGAAGGTATATTGATTGTGCGATAACTATGATATTCGGGAGTGTATAGGGAGATACATTTTGAGATTTAGCAGTNTGGTTTGGGTCATATAAGCTTATGGAGGATTTAGTTGAATCCCACCACAGCATGGTGGCAGTGATAATGTGTGGGCATAGTCTTGTTTATCGTGATCCTTGGCTTTGAGCCAAGTGGGGGAGTTAGTTATTGATAAGTTGATTACATGATTATGTGTTGTATTGGTTTCAGTTCGAGGTATGTTGGTGAATCAACTATAACCTACAAAGGTGGAGTCAGGGAATGGCTCGAGTGATGGAAATTTCTTCGATACAAGTTGTAATGTACTTTACGGATAGTGGAATTCATTGTATGAGGGGGTGGTACTGGTCAGTGTAGAGTGTGCAATGTATGAACGTGCTTGTTGCTTCAAAGGTGTGGATTACTTTCCTAGTATGTGGATTGCAAGCGGGGTCAGGTCGTTCTGTTTACTTGGTTAGTGTAATTGAAATTTCGTAGAGTAAATGGCGTTCGAGAATGGTTCAGACGGATTCAAGGTTATATGTAGCGATCGAGGATCTTCAAGGTGTGAGAAGGGCTAGAACTGAGACTTACGGGAAAGGTGTCTAGGCTTGTGGTGTATTTGCATTATTATGGATTATATTCATCAGTATCAGGAAAGTGAAGGTAATGACTATAAATTCGTAGAAAGTCTCTTCAGGGTAAGTATTTCTAATGTGGTGCATTTGGGGATAATTGAGGGAGTATTCAACGGCCTATGAGCCTTAGACGGTATATTTTTATGCTCGGGTTTCGTGCGGTCAGTCGGGATTGAGAATTGTGGTAGTATGGCAAGGAGAAGTATCAATTCGAAGGTAAGTCAGAAGGAACTTGAATAAATAGGACAGCTTGGTAGTAGGTCGGATCGGGATGATAAGGGATCTGGTTGGTTCTTTGGGTGTTTATAAGGTAATGAGTTGTTACAGGTGTTTATTAGGAATTCTCTTGGAATTTGGTTGCATGCGTAGCTTGGTTGAGTTAGAAGGATTCAGTCCTGACGGTTTGGTGTTGTACAAGTGTGATTCGGGAGTTCTTGATGGTTTCTACCATGGTTGGAAATGTATATTTCTACGGGCTTGAGGGCCAGGTGATGTATAGTGATTTTGCTTCTAGATGGAATGAAATGGAAAGTTCTTGGCTAGTTGTTGTGGCGTAGTTGTTGTGGCTAGGAAGGAATCATGAAGTTCTCATATTTATCATAGGATTGCATAGCGTATGCGGTATTTTTTGTATGGTGGAGAGTGGCATATGTGAGGTCACAGTTCAGTTTTTGGAAGGAAGGTCAGAACTGGCAATTTCAGATGATTAGGTAAAGAATACCACTATTGGGTGGCTGGGTGAGAGTATACATTCATAAAGGGCAATGTGTTTAAAGCAATGTGTCTAAATAGGGTGCTTCATTGGTGTTATGACGCTCTCTCGTCGGATCGGCTGCTGAAATTCAAGGTTTCTTGGTGACATAGAGGAATTATGGGGGTATCTCTCGTGGAATGATTGAGCATCAAAAATATGTTATATATTTGAGTGGGGGAATTAGGATCGGATATGGTAATTGGTGCGCCTCATGGATTTTGAGACTGGGAGTTTTCATGAACGGATTATTTTTGTAGTTGTGAACTGCGAGGATGTGAGCAAAGCTAGTCAAATGTTAGTATATGTCATGATTCAGTCATTATGAACGTTCGGAGAGTTATCTACCTGTTGTGGATGACCAGAGTTGACTTAGAGTTATTGGTAGGCCGGTATGGGTATGTGGTCTGCACCGAGTCAGAATTGTTGACTCCGAAATGCTATTGTTGAGGGACGTACCATTCGATTGTCATTGAGCTTATTCGTGTCTTGGAGTGATCTATGAGTTACCTTTCGGTGTTCGAGGAGTTGTGATCGTTGGTTATATAAGTGCATATGATGTAGTCCTATCGGGGCTGTATAGCGAGATTTGAGTAAGGTAAGTAATTGGGTGTTGCAGGATTGAGACGTGTTGGTTATGCTCTTTCTGGTTCAGGTGGCACGGTATCGTCCGATTTCTCGTGATTATGGAAATGCACTTTGAGTAATTGATGTCGAATTTCGCATGGTTATTGATTTTGAGCAAGGTGGTTTGGAGTGTGTCATGTGGTCCAGCGGTTGGATGGGATCACACTTTGCAGCTCGGTTAGGTAGAGGTATGATCCTCGGTGTCGGATTTGTGTGATATGGTTTCATGATGTGTATCAGACCTTTAGTATGATGTGGTAATGGTAAGTGTTAGTGGCAGGATAGCCCTCTCGTGTGAGTCTTCTTTATTTAATGAATTGAACTCTTAGTATGTGGTTATTGAGTGCACAAGTTGCACAAGTTATGGCTCCGGATGGTATTGACACTGATCGGGCGAATGGTTACTGGTTTATACGTGCTTCTTTCATCGTCGGTAGTATATGGAAGTGTTAGAACGAGGCATGGTTTGATAAGAGGGTACGTTCCAGTATTGAGTTGTTTGAACAACTATTGTGGTTAGGAGTTATCGCTATGAGTGGTTGAGCCACGCGGTATATTATGTGATTTCATCTTGGGTTACGGATATGGTTTGATACAATGTGTTCAGACTATTCTAGCTTATAGTCGTGGAAATTTGAACTTGTAAATTATTCAGAAGTGGAAACTTGGTTTTAAGGTCTATGGGTCAGAATTTGATAATGAAATTTCAGTTATGTTGTGTTATCGGACGTTGATGGGGTAATTTGATAGGGTATCACCTCCAAATATGTGCATGGAAGGTTACATAACAAATTTTGGTGGTGTTGGAACAACTCTAGGTACGTTCGAGGATGAACGTATGTTTAAGTGGGGGAGAATGTAACGACCCGGTCTATCGTTACGTAGAACTTGCATTTTCATTGTTGTCATTGGCTTGTCATGGATTGGTTATTCTATTATTGATGTGTTAAAGTCGATAGGCTTGAAATCGGAATGGTTAAATGAAAATTCAGTAACTTAGTCTTTAAAGATAGCCTTATAATGGAAAAAGACAACTGAGAGTTGACTTATTGGGAAACGACCTCGGAATGCGAATTTTTTGGCTCGGATAGCTTCGTTAGGTGATTTGGCACTTAGGAGTGTGTTCGGAATATTTTTGTGATGTCCGGTGTAGAATTAGGCTTGAATTGGCAAAAGTTAGTTTTTGGCGATTTCCGGATGGCAATGGAAAATAGGCTATCGAGGTCGGAATGGAATTCCGACAGTTGGGACAGGTTCGTAATGCCATTTTGGATGTGTCTGCAAAATTTCAGGTCAATCGGAGTTGTTCTGGATGGTTTCGGCATCATCGGTGGATTTTATAAATTTCAAAGTTCTTAGGCTTGAATCCAATGTAAATTTAGTGTTTTGATGTTAGTTTTGGTGTTTTGAGAGTGAAACTAAGTTTGAATGATGTTATGGGATGTGTTGGTAACTTTGGTTGGGGTCTCGAGGGGCTCGGGATTGATATCGGGTGGTTAACGGGCGTTTTTGGCCTTAGGAATCTTCTGAAAAATCTGGTGTTCTGTTGCTGGTGTCCTTGTACGCGATCGCATGGATACATTCGCGATCGTGTAGTGAAAGTTGAGAGGGGCAGAAATTTTCTCTCTGCGATCGCATAGGTGAGTTCGCGATCGCAGAGGTTGAGCAGGTTGAACAGTGTGATCGCGTGAGGAGTGTTGCGATCGCGTAGGGATAAGGCAGGCGCGTGGGGGCGAGGTCGATTGGTCTTCGCGATCGCGTGGGGTTGGAGAGTGGTGCTATGCGATCGCGACAGGGAGTCCGTGATCGCGGTGAAGAAATCACTGGGCATAATTAATTAAACCCTTCCGCGACTTAACCCTTATTTTACACCATTCTTCTACAGGAAAAAGCTTTGGGGACGAATTTTGAAGAGGGAACTCCTTGTCTTCATAGAGGTAAGTATTTTGATTATTAAAAATCGATCATGGATGATTATAGAACATAAAACCAGTGTAAATTCGTGGAAAAACAGTAGAAAAATGGGATTTTGGGGCTTGAGAATAAGAGACCTTCATGGGTCGATTTGAGGGGTCAAACGGACTCCGATTTTGGTGTTCTTTATATGAACAGAATCGTGGGAGGATGAAGAACACTTTTCTGTAAAACTTTCTGAGTTTCGGTACGCGGGCCCGGGGTTTGGGTTTTGACCGGTTTCGGATTTTTGGGTGAATTTCGATATTTTCAATTGGAAATTGCTCCTTAAGCATAAATTGATGATAAAAATCTGAACTTGGTAGATTTGGAGCACTCGGAGGCCGAATTCAAAGGCAAGGGCATTGCGGAGTAGTGTATTAGCCGGTTTTGAGGTAAGTAACGCTTCCAAACTTGGAACTGAGGGTTCGAAACCCCAAACTATTTGATATTTACTGCTAATTAAGGTGACGCACTTGCCAAGTGACGGGCATGCGGGTGTTTACCGAATATTTGTAGCCTGGATCATCCCATGGCACTGTTTACTGGTTATCCCAGGTTGATATTGCACTGTGAAGGTGGTAATTACCTTGAACGAAATAAAAATCATGCTAAGTGTAAATGTTAAAACTTCACGCCGATATGTTTAGACCGGAATGGTCGATTATTGTTGTCTCTATTTATGATTAATGTTTTCATGTACTCAGTCCTGTTATAGTATATGTTTCATGCCTTAGTCTCTTAAGTTGCTAGTTTATTCTATTTTATCATTGGTTTGGGCTGAATTGCATATGTTAGAGCATTGTAAGTGAGACTGGAAGGTACTGACTGAGTGAGGCTTGGAGCCTGGTTTTGAGACAGTTATGAGGTCGGACTGCACACCGCAACGATCCTGAAATCATGCCTTCGTTGGCTTGATATAGCGCTTGGGCTGGAAGGAGCCCCTCCGGAGTCTATACATCCCCAGTGAGCGCACAAATATTCCGTAGATGGATTTCTCCGTGGTTATTATGTTCCGGAGATGGATTTCTCCGTGGGGGCTGGATCGGCCTTTTTCCTCAGTACTTGGTGACTGTGTCACTGGTGTTTATGTAATATCTGAGATGGTCTTCCCTGGGCCTGAAGGCCGTATTCTAGTACTGAGTGGACCATCCTATGAGAGCTTGATTAATGAGTACACATCATTCATGGTTCTATATGCATTCATGTTAGTATGTAGAGTTACAGACATACCTTGATGCATCGTGTTTATTTCGTGATATATTACTGTCATGTCTAATTTATATACTGTTGTTCGAAGTATCAGAGGTTTAGTCCGTTACTACCTCTCAGCCCGTAGTTTGGTTTCGTTACTACTGAGTTGGTGTACTCACGTTACCCCCTGCACCTTGTGTGCAGATCCAGGTACAGCGGGATTTTGCTCTGGTCAGTGAGTAGTAGCAGTTTCATCAGAGTTGACGAGGTAGCAACTGGAGACCATGATCTTGTCTTCTCTTTCCTTTCTACCTGTCGTATTTATTTTTAGACTATGTTAGTCATTTCCTTTGGTTGTATTAAGTATTACCAGATCATGACGGTGTGACACTGGATCCGGGGCTGGTAGGATTTGGTCTTTTTAATTTCATAAACTGCTTTCCCGAAAATATTGGATTTAGTATTATTATTATTGATTTCAGACTTGTTAAAAAGGGTATTATATTGGAAATTGTATTTAGTTAGATAAAATGGGTGGCTTGCCTGGTTCCACGACAGGCGCCATCACGACTACGTAAATGGGTCATGACAATACGGTACGGAGGAATAGATATAGGTTGGGTGCCTGAAGCTAAATCAATGCAGAAATCAATATCACGATCCGGAGGCATGCCCGAAAGATCCAAAGGAAATACATCAACAAACTCTCGAACCACTGGCACTGAATCAATCGTCGGAGACTCGGCGGTGGTGTCCCGCACATAAGCAAAATAGGCCAGACAACCCTTCTCGACCATATGTCGAGCCTTCAAGAATGAAATAACCCGGCTGGTTGTACTAACTGAGGAACCTCTCCACTCCAGCCTAGGTGCCTCGAGCATGGATAAAATAACTGTCTTGGCATGGCAATCTATCACGGCATGATAAGGAGATAGCCAATCCATGCCCAAAATAATCTTGAAATCAACCATGTCGAGCAATAAGAGATCCGCTCGAATATCGAATCCACAGAACAAAATCACATGGGACCGACAAATCCGGTCTACAACCACAAAATCGCCCACGGGAGTGGACACATAAATAGAAGAACCCAAGGACTCACGAGGGACATCCAGAAAATGAGCAAATAAGACCGAAACATAGGAATAAGTGGATCCTGGATCAAATAACACCGATGCCTCTCAACCACATACTGTAATAATACCTGTGCTCACGACATCT
Organism: Nicotiana knightiana; assembly: GCA_005239525.1. Lineage (NCBI taxonomy): Eukaryota > Viridiplantae > Streptophyta > Magnoliopsida > Solanales > Solanaceae > Nicotiana > Nicotiana knightiana. Next base: position 128,045 of record ML397619.1, on the reverse strand, counting down.
GAGGCCACTGCATCTGATCTGGCCGGAATAACATAGAATCTAGCTGGAGCACCGGAAGACTGAGCCCCGCCAGAAAGAACAGGAGTTGGCTGACCTCCGCTGGCATGAATAGGGGTCAGCAGAGCTCCCCCTGCCTGGCCTCCACCTCTGGGACGACCTCTACCAGTCTGCCCTCCACCTCTGGGTGGACGAACCGCCGGTGCTAAAAATGTAGGCTGATAGCTCTGCTGAACGGCCTTGCCCCGAAGCCTGGGACAAGTCCTCCTCATATGGCATGGATCCCCACACTCAAAACATCTGGCTGGTGGCTTGGCTTGCTGCCCTAAAGAAGGACCCATGACAGCTAGGGGTCAGTGAGAACTCTCCGACATGGCACTGAAGTAACGAATAGAAGACCCCTGATGACTGGAATACCCGCCTGAGGAACCCTGAATGGCTGGTGGGCGGTAGGAACTCTCTGGCATGGCGCTGAAATAGGGCCTCACTGGAGCACCACGGGGAGGTGGCGGAGGAGCTGAATATGGAGGCCTGCTAGACTGGCCTTTACCGAACTGATCTTTACTCCTGGCTGGGGCACCTCTGAAATCTCCTGAATATCTATCCCTTTTATCCTGCTGACCCTGCTCTCTGCCTCTCGAACGATAACCCTCAATCCGGCGAGCTATCTCGACCACAAGCTGATAGGGAGTCCCCATCTCCACCTCTCGGGCCATGTTGGCCCTAATACCTGAGTGTAGCCCTGCTACAAATCTCCGCACTCTCTTAGCATTAGTAGGCAATATCATAAGGGCATGACAGGACAACTCAGAAAACTTGGCCTCGTAATCTGTCACTGACATCTGCCCCTGCTCCAGCTGCTCAAACTGCTATCGCACCTCTTCCCTTTCGGAGGATGGATATACCTGTCCAAGAACAACTGAGTGAACTGCTCCCAAGTGATGGAAGGGGAACCTACAAGTCTACCCAGGATATAGGATTGCCACCATCTGCGGGCCCTGCCCTCAAGCTGGAAAGTAGTGAAGTCCACTCCATGGGACTCCAGTATCCTCATGTTATGCAGTCTGTCCCTGAACCAATCAATAAAGTCCTGGGCATCCTCGCCCTTCTCACCCCCGAAGATAGGAGGGTGCAATCGGGTCCATCTATCCAGTAACTTCTGCGGATCGCCGTCCGCAACTAGTCTGAGCTCAGGTGCTGCTGCTACTGGCTAGGCTCCACCCACAGGCAGTGTACCCGGGGTATGATGAAGTGCTGCTGTCTGGCCTGCAGCCTGGGTAGTAGGGGTCTGAGCTCCCTCTCCTGCCTGAGACGTGACAGGATCCGCTGGAAATAAACCAGCCTGGGACATAGTGTCCATGAATCGCATCATACGGCGTATGATCTCCTGGAATCCTGGCGCCGTCATAAAGTTTACTGGAGCAGGACCTGCTGGGGGCACCTCACCCTGCTCCTCTATAGTGGGGTCATCTGGTGGTACGATTGGAATAGCTCGGGGACGCCCTCATCCCCTACCTCGGGTCGGTGCCCTCCCCCGGCCTCTTCCACGTCCGCGAACGACGGGGGTAGCGGCCCCTCCCGGAGCTGGAACATCGGATGCACGCGTCCTCACCATCTGTGAGAGAGTAGAAGAACGAAATGTAGTAAACTATTTAATCCAAGATAGAATAAAAATAAGGAGAGGTTTTCCTAACACCCTATAGCCCCCGGAAGATAAGTACAGACGTCTCCATACTGATCCGCAAGATTCTACTAGGTTTTCCCGTGACTTGTGAGACCTACGTGAACCGAGTGCTCTAATACCATGTTGTCACGACCTAAAATCCTAACCGAGGTCTTGATGGCGCCCAACAGCGGGGTCAGGCAAGCCGACTCTAAATTTACTAAAGGTTCTTTCTTATTAGATTAAACACTTTAAAATATACTCAATTTTTAAAGCTTAAACACGATTAAACAAGGATAAATGGCCAGTTTTAATCAAAACAATCATGAAAAGGCGTGAGCCAATATATGTACAACCCGAAATCCATAACAGTTGCGTGTGTGCCAGTAACTAGTGTCACAAGTCCTACGGGCATACTAACAGAATATACAAAACATAATATACAATCCCACTGTCTGAAAGGAACAGACGGGAAATAAGCAAAAGAAAACTCCAAGGTGCTGTCGAGGATCGTTAGGAGAAGCAGCTCACCGTGAAGTCGGGTCCAACTGAGATCAGAATCGAGCTCCGGTCTGATAACCAAATGCACCAGCCTCAGAACTTGTATAATTAAGTACAGAAGTGTAGCATGAGTACATAAGCAAATATGTACTCAGTGAGTATCCCGCCTAACCTCGAAGAGGTAGTGACGAGAGGTAGACGTGATACTTACTAGGGTCAACATTTCTAAATAACATGATTTAATAGGAACTAGGCAGGCATAACAGTCGTAGAAATCACAAAGAGATAAATCATCAAGTATAGTTGTATTTACCTTTGCATGTCAAATTTCACTAGCACATAATGTACTAAATTCCCTTATTAACATGAACTAGTTTGTACAATTACAACAAATTCCCAGTAAATCATACAACACATAATAGGCCATATACATACGGCCGAAACGTCGCGAAAAACAAATGTGCACTGCTGAGGGTCGAATGGCTCGAACCATAGATGCATCTATTACTCCGCTCGCGAATCGAACATGCAACGCGGTTGACATAATAGTCGGGCTATTCTGCTCACGAACCATACATGTGACGCGGTGCCGCATACATACATAAAATTATCAATTTTTAGGGAATTAACAGAGATTATTATTTAAGGCAAGAACCTAAGCAATATATCATGGACCACAACTTCCGAATATCCTCATGCCAAATCAAGGATAATAAGCAACTCAAAATATGCGTAGGAATACATGTAAGGCACATATAAGCATGCTCATGAGTCCTAGAACTACCCAACATAACATAGTAGTAGCTACGTACGGACTCTCGCCACTTTGTGCGTGCATAGCCCCCGCAAATAAGGACATGCAACTATTTATAATCACCTAACGGGAAAATTCCCCCTTACAAGGTTAGAAAGGAGACTCACCTCGTGTCGAACCTACTCCCCAGACCAAGAATGCGCCCGAAACTTCGAACTCTACACCCGAGGACTCTAAACTAGCCAAATGTTATACAAATTCATCAATTTATGCTCAAAGTATGGAAATTCTCCTACTACTAAGTCAAATTCGCCATTCTTGAATAAATTCTAAAATCTGACCGGGACCCGCATGCTCGGATTCCAATAATTCTCGAAGGAAACACTCACCCATAGCCTAAGGATCATTAATATACGATTTCTACTTGATTTCATGGCTAATTCACGGGTAAATTCTCAAATTTTCGAAAGCCCTAGGTTACTACCCATTCTTGATTTTTCACTAATTTAGGTAGTTAATTAAGCTAGTAATCCATGCATGAAGCTAATATTAGAGTAGAATTTACTTACCTTCAATAACCAGGTCGTTTGCCCCTCTAAAATGGTGGAAATCGCCCCAAGGAAGAAGAAGAAGATAGGGGAAATGAATTAATTCCCGTGTATAAAAACACACTGTCTGAATAGTGTTTCCGCACCTGCGAGCAAAGGCTCGCACCTGCGGCCTCGCACCTGCGAGCAAAGGCTCGCACCTCGAGCAAAGGCTCGCACCTACGAAATGGACGAGGAGGCCTGGGTCCGTACCTGCAGAATGGAGACCGCACCTGCGGATCCGCTCCTGTGGAACTTTGTCCGCACCTGCGAAAATTGGCCTGCCCGCTGGGGGTTGCACCTGCGAGGTTGGGACTGCATGAGCGGTCCCGCACCTGCGACTGGGCAGCCGCACCTGCGGTCACACCAGAACAGGTGCACCAACAGCTATTTCAGCTGGGGTTTGGCCTCGTGTGGTGTCTGGGAGGCACCTGGGCCCACCCGAGCTGCCGTCCAAATATACCAACAAGTCCCAAATCATAATATGGACTTGCTCAAGCCTTCAGAACACCAGAACAACGCCAAAACTCAAAATCACACCTCAAAACCCCTAGAACCAAACTTAGGAACTTTAAGTTTTCTAGACTTCGCTAATAACGCGCCGAACTGACCTATACTACTCGGAATGACACCAAATTTTGCAGGCAAGTCATAAATGACATAACTGAACTATTCTTGGTCTCGAAATTCCGTTCAGACATCACAAAAACACGTCCCAAACCATAATAGGAACTTAAGGAACTCTTATTTCAATGTTGGGCGCCGAAATGCTCCAGGGTCATTCAAAACTCATTGCGAACATACGCCCAAGTCCGAAATCATCATACGAAGCTACCAGAACTGTCGAAACTCGATTTCGAGGCCGTTTAGTAAAAAATTTGACCGAAGTCAAACTTGGCCTTAAAGGCCAACCTTAAGGATCCAAATGTTCCTATAGCACTCTAAACACCTCCGGATCCCGGACCCCCAGTCCTCGCAAGTCACAAATCATAATAAGCCACTATGGGAAGTTTCATTTAAGGGAACAGGGCCCGATAATGCAAAACGACCGATCATGTAGTTAGACTAAGCACACATATATAGGGAATAGGGGAGTCCTAAGTTGTTAATCCTATATGATCACATCAATGCAATGCATGATAATCACTCCTCATTGAGGGGCTACACGTGGCATTAGCGCATCGGTCATTATATCTATATATACCCTTTACCCCACCCCTTAGCGGTTATTAAGCGAATTTAATTAGCGATCTCTATGTGTGCTGTTACCCGTCCCTTCTCAAAGGTCTTGGAGGAATTTAGGACCTCTAAGTATAGGTAGTTCTAGACAGATCCCTATGATTTTAAAAGGATAAAATAAATTCTAAGCGACAGGCAAGAACAAATCGGTCTAATAAGATAAATGCAGGAAAACAGTTATGAGGCTCAGATTTACCTCCACAAGTAATGCACATAATCAACACGTCTCAAACACAAACAAGAGGTGGTTTCATTAGACAGAATCCTAAGGTAGGATATCTAAGTGAATGTCAATGCACAGAAGTATGCAGCTTTATTTATATAAGCTCAGGAGTAGGGGCCTAATCAGTTTGCCTACTGATTTTTAAGCCAGTTAACCTTTAGACAGTTTAGAAGTTGTTTTTTTTTGTTTTGTTTTTTCTAAAAGCATGTTGTTCTAGATGTTACGAAAGTGCAAGGAGTGCTGCCAGTTTTATCTAAAACATGATAATCGTCTGTGAGATTGTTTTTACCTTTTTCATGGATCAATAGTTAAAACTAGGCGTGGTTAAGAAAATCCAAATGGAGTCCTAGAGCATGGTATCTAATATGCACATATAAAATGGAGAATGATTAAGACATAATTTCAGAATGCACAGAATTCCTAAAACGTGAATTCTATATGCACAAAGAGTTACATGATTTTTGAATGCACAAGAGTAATAGTTTTATATTAACTTTATTATCCTAGGAGCAGGATTTCTAAGTGGTAGGCATAAGCATAAATTAAGAACATGTTGTGCATTGAAGCAGTAAACATGAAAAGCCTTTAAGGACATGATATCTAATGCATGTTTGGCATGGTTTAAATGAATATGTTGGTCTAAGCATGTATTCTAATGCAGATACAGGGAATGTAAAAGCCTAAGGCATGATTTCTACCCAATGATAGAATATATAACTACCATTCCCATTTCACTAGCCGACCCCAATATTTGTTTACAAATAATTACTACAAACCAGCTGAATAAATTACATAAATATATAAAGGAAAAGAATAAGTTGAGATATAGGGAGCCTGAAGTAATCCCAAATTTACCAAATTGTCTATAACCTCATATGCCAAAGTCATAACCTTTCTCATGTCCGGGTGCGTCAGAGTTCCCTAAGGACCTCAAGGATCCCGAGCAGTGCTCACACCTAGATTTCATAACTAGAATTGAGTAAGTGCAGTGTGGAAGTGCCAGCTCCAGTGCATCAGAGTTCAGAGAGATCTCACAGGAATCCCAAAGCAGTCACACACTGGAAGGGAAGAACTTAAGGACCCAAGAGTAAAGTGAGAGTGCTTGACATAGTTTTTTGAAAAATGCTTTGGTATAAAACAATATTGAGAAGTCTCAGTGAAGTAAAGAGGTCTTATAAAATAGGAGTCGATTAGTAGTAAAATAATTTGAACAGGAACAATGCAAACACTTGAAGAATCAAACAAATAGCAGAACACTCAAAAGCAAGCAAGTTCAACAGTCTTTCACACATGGAGATTGGGAATTGGGGACACATAGGACATATACAACGAACACATTACAGGCAGAAGCACAAAAGTTTTGTAGGGGGTTTATGGAATTAGGAGATAGCTAATAATACAAACACAGTGTAGGATCGTGGATTTCAGAACATACAAGTGGGGCATAGTTACATTAAACAGAATTAAGCATAGAATCATACAACTTAGGGTAACAAATTTGCTTTTGCAAAGAAAGGTTCATACTAGAAACTAGACAAATATAAATAGAGCAGAGTCAGGCTGGGACATGCTATAAAGGAATAAACAAGCATGTAAACATGCTGATCCTAAGTTGAATTAGGACAGAACTAATATGCTAAGTGAAAACATGCTAATTACATATTGAAAAGCTTCAGAATATCAGACATAGAACAATAATCAGTAAATTACAGTAGTAAGAAAACACATTGAGTTTGGAACTTGGATTTAAATCAGAGCATACCAATTAAGCAGAGTAGATACTAAGCGTAGGGCAGTAGTGTGCGATAACTAGCACTGGCTTACAACTGGCTAGTTCAGTAATAATAGCAAGTAACAAGAGAGAGAGAGAGCAGAGAAGCTTTAAGTGTGAGAGAGAGTTGTGAACTAATGTCAGTTCGTGTAATGAGAGTAGAAGAGAGCAATCTATATAGTAGTTTGAAAGCTAGGTAAATAAGGTAAGAGGAAATCTATATAGTAGTTTGAAAGCTAGGTAAATAGCTAAGGAAATAATTCAAACCCAGTACAGGTATAGAGTAAGCGATTAAGGCTAAGTACATAAGGTTCTAATTAAGGAAATAACATAAGAATCAATTAACAGTATAGTCAACCACATAATTAAGGCAAGAAAATAATTTAGAAGTGGGAAATAAGTAAAGGGAATCAATCATAGGAAATCAGTAAAGGGTATCAATTACAGGAAATTAGGGATTCAATTACAGGAATTTAGAGATTTAAACAAAATAGCACTGATTAAAGGAAACTACTACAAACTTCTGGAATAAACATAGTATAGGCAGGGAGAAGCAAAATCAAAAACCCTAATGAGCATAACGGGGTAGAAATCACGAAAATTCAGAACATATTCATGAGAAACAGACATGCATACAAATCAAACGAACAAATCAGCATAGACAGACTCAGAACCCAGAACTAAGCCAAGAAATTAGGGGTTTTAGCACGGTTAATCAGGTTAAAGGAAAAACCTAAATAAATCATTTAAACATAGCAAATATTATAGAATAACACTTAAAATCAGTGGAAAAGTCGTTTTGAAAAAGGGGTTAAGAAATCCTAGTTATGGAGACGAAGAGACGCTTTGAAAAGATCAGAAAGATTCTCATGGAAAAAAGTAAAATAACTCAGAATACTCTTAGATCTGTTACAGATCTAACGAGTCAAGATATAAAAATAGGGTTTAAGAGAAGAACAACCCAGAGGTAGAGAGATTACGGCTTAGAAACCATACATCTAGCTGGAAAAAGAAAGATCTTACTCAATCTAGCCATGGCGGCCTGAGAATGGTAAGCACGGACTCAGGGGAGGGAAGTGAACGGCCACTGGTCCCTTGAGGACCTCGAGACAGCAAGAAACCGGGCATGGGAGAAGCCATAGAGGCAAGGGGTGGTAGAGGACCACCATTGTTACCGGCGAGCCAGTAGCCGACGAGGGGAAGCTAGGGTTAGGGCGGAGGGAGCTTGAGAGAGAATGAGAGGGTGTGACGGTGGAGAGAAGGAGGGAATGAGGGGGGGAGGGGTAGGTCGTTTAGGTTAATTAAGGTAATGGTGAATCTGGGCCGTTGATCAAAATTGATCAACGACAAAGATTTAGTCAGATAGTGGGTCGGGTAATTTAGGAATTTGGCTTGGGTATTGGGCTGATTTAATTAAAGAATTCGGGCTAGTTTGAATAGGTTATAATTGAAATGAGATTTGGCTATTTGTTACATACCAATATAATTTTATAAAATAATTAGTAATTATAAAAAATGAATTTCATGCACAGAAATACTTCAAAAATGATTATTTGGTATTTTGAAATACAAAAGACTAATTTCTGGTAAAAGATAGTACAAAATTATATGCATGGGCTATAATTGCAAAGTTATTGCAATTATAGCCAAAAGGTACCAATTTGGCTATTTATGAAATAATTTGGTCTTAATAGGACCATGAGCACTAAATTAAATCAAGAAATATTTTTGAAATCATTTGTGATGAAATTTTGTAATTATTTATTGAAAATAAAATGTTGGATAAATTAATAAAATGTGGAAAAATTATGAAAAAATAACAGTTGCTATTAATGCCTGATTTTGAAGGTATATATGCAATTTTTAAAATATTTTAAAAAAAATTGGGTATCAACACCCATCATTATAAACTACCACCACCCGTCACCTCATTCCTCAATCACAACTACCACCACCCACCCGTTATTAACCATCATCATCCACCATACTCAATTATAATCGCCACTTCTACCAATATATCACCACTAGCTACTATCATGAACCACTACCATCAACCAAAACCACCACCAACCACCATCTATAATCGGCATTCACAAGCACCACCCGTTAGCTATCACCATCAGCAACTAGCATATTTTAAAAAACTATATATTTTATGACAAAATATTAGATTAATTAGTATTTCATTTGAGTTTTATGCTTTTTAATTTTTAAATAAAAATAAATTTATACATTTAAATGTTAAAAATCAACTAGTCTTAATCATTTAGTATTTAGATCTTAATACACATTTAAATATTTAAATGTGTATTCATATTCATATCGCTTACTTTTAATACGCATCTTAATATTTAGATGTGTATTCAGATTCAAGCGTATTAATCTTGAAAAACAAATGAGGCCTAAAACTTCTCATATGACTTCTTATAATGCGAATTTAAAATAGTTGAGTCAATGAATCTGGACCTTGAGAATGGATCCCTTCTTGATAGGAGCTAAGACCCCCATAGTAAGCTTTATATGATATAGATTTGAACTAATATGATCAATAAATTTTAAATATCGTATGGTTGAAGAAAAAAACAAATGGTAAGATAAGATATGAGTGTATGCGATTTAATAACTTTTTTTCTTGTCACTACTGTAGGTATCACTTAAAATTCTACCACAGAATAAAATTAGTTACATGATGCAATTTCGCTATAGACAATAGATTAATCCCCCAGTCAATAGCATGATTACCATATCACCTTCAAACTTACCATGATATCTATATTATATTTATATCTATAATTTATAATCTATAATATTTTAAAAGTGAAAACTCTAATCTATAATATTTTAAAAGTGGGAATTATAAAAGCCAAAAATTAAATTACCAAAATGTCCTTCTAAATTGTTTAATTATCTATAATATTTTAAAAGTGGGAACTCTAAAAGCCAAAAATTGAATTACCAAAATGTCCTTCTAAATTGTTTAATTATTTACTTAAAAATAAATAAATAAAACTAAAATAAACTAATAACTTTGAAGTGTCTTTTCTTGAAAAGTTGTGTCCTTTTGATTTATGAAGAAGTCCAATAAGATTAACAATTATTTTATATCCAATTGTGCGAAATAGTTATTGAATATTTACGGTCAATTTGCACTTAATGGAAATCAATCTCCATCAAGTACCCTACTTATATATATATGAAAAAAATCTAACGCCTACAAAAAACTTCAATTATCACTGCATGCTCCTTCATTCATAATTAATGTACAATAGTTCTATTCACAAACATATTTCTTTCCAATTGACCTTATTGAGAATTAAGTCATATTAATGTTGTTGCAATTTCTTTTACGGCGTCTTGCAGATGACATCGTGGGAGTTTCTATTATACATTCACTGCTTGAAATCGAAAAAAGGTTCTACTGTGGTGCAATTTTTTTACGGCAGTTTAAGCCAACTTTCAGAAACAAAACTGAAAGTATCAGCGTTTGGCGTTAAGCGTACTTGTTATCTTTAGAACGATAGAAAATCAATGTTTCGTAAGTTTTATACAGTACATTTATTTTTAATGTTGGTGTTTTTTCTTTGTAGTGTATTGACAACTTTATTCACTTTATTTAGTGACATTGTCTTAGTGTTACACGAGTAGTACGCAGTGCTTTGCGTTTATACCATTTTCATCTATGCCCGCTTGTTCAAATAATCACTATACATGAATGCCGAGTTATTTAAATCTTTCAAGCAATGATATTCATCATAAGAACTTGAATCAATATGAATAACAAAAAATGTATTGTGTTTTCTCAAATGATATGTTTTATGTGTACGTTCTTTCAAATACGATGTGTATATAGTTTGACCTAACAGTCGCGCCACTTGAAAACATAAGGCCGCGGACTCAATAAATGGCTCTCCAGAAACAATTTTAGAGGACAAGATCATATGCTTTGTCTAGCATCATCCATTTCACCAGCAATTCAACGTAATATATACGTTTTCGAGTATATAATATTTTCTTTTGTATAGGTTACAAAAAGAAACTGATAGATAAACTATATAACACTTTACTCAAAAATTCATGTCTTATTTTGAGTTGTGAAGTTGATCGTTGATGAAATTTGACATTTTCAAGATGTACTATGTCTCCACAAGAAGCATTATGAAGAATTTATGAGTCAATCCAAGTGAATCTAATATCCAAATATTAACCTTCAACTACATCTTCCGGACAACTAATCAGGTACTATATGTCAAACAACTAAGCTTTATTGCAATTTTTTTAAACAAATACATCTATATTTACACTAACTATGTACTATATATTTCGGTGTACACGTGCAACGCACGTGAAGAGAAACTAGTTATAATAAAAGCACGAAGGCCCTTAGCGAAATGTCGTTCGCTTTTTTTACCCTTTAAGAATAGAATTTACATTGGATAAAATAGTAATATAGTTATTTTCCTAATATGTAGGAATACTCATTTAATTATTTTCCTTATATGAAGGAATACTCATTTAATTATTTTCCTAATATTTAGGACTACAAAATCAACTAAATTATATATTACATTCTTCCTTATTTGGATTACGTAGAAAAATTTAATATTTAGAACTTCAAAAATATTAACATTTTATTTTATTAAATTTTTACTCCTAAATAATATATAAATGGTAAGAAAAGGAAAGAATTAAAAATACTAGCCAAATAGGACGTAACCACTTGGTATTTAAAAGTTTATCTCTTTGGACATATACCAAGAATACAATCAAAAAAGAAAGAGGACGTTCTTGGAAGATGACAGAGTAACTTTTTTAATGTTTTGATTTAGGTGAAACTCTTTTAATACTAAAATAATTTAAAATATACAAAACTATTTCCCACTTATTTGATTTTCTTACAATTTGACAAAAGAATTTTTATTGTTTAAAATATAATTATAATCAAATATATAAAATTTGGTATGAGCTAATATTAATAATTTAAATTAATAAAATATAATTTATATCTTCTATATCTGAAAATAAATAATTAAGTATTTGGAATAGTCACTTAGTAAAAAAAGTTAATTTCATTATTTTTCAAATTCATCATACAAGTAAAACTATATTCGGGTTGACAAAAATCTTGGCTTAACTAGATATATTTTAATAAAAAAGACCACCGATGATGACATAAATTAGAAAATAAAGTCGAATCAATTATAATTTTGTATCAAAAATTAACTTGGTTAAAATTTAAAATAGAAGAAATAAGAATGAAATAATAACTATTCAAAATAAGTTGATCTTTATTATTATTAATATTTTTCATCTATTCCAATAAATGATCCTCTATAGTTTTTTGTATACGTAATAAGTTATAGATTGTAAAATACACATTTAGTATTAGTTAGTTTTAAACCTTACATTGTTACTTAATTATTCATTTTACCCCTATAAACTATATGACCTAGCCGTTCATTCCAATAGATTTAATATATTTTTTTTTAAATTAGTGTTAATTTGATGACTGTTTGAAGAATTATAATAAAAATATATAACGATTTCGATCATGTTATGTCACGACCCGAATTTCTCACCGTCGGTACCCTGATGGCGCCTAACGTTGAACCCACTAGGCAAGCCAATGTAAATATTCAATTTATCTTATTCCTTTATTATTACCCAAATAGAATGCGTAAAGACAACACTAACATAGATAGAAGTACAAAATGAAGCAAGGTATATAAACTCAATGCATGCCTTTACGAAATTTCACAAAAACCAATCCAAGAATTTTGGAGTCACAAGCTCACGGACTATCTACAAATAATACATATAACGGTCTGAATCAAATAAGTACATCTGTTTCTGAGAGAACTAGAACAAAATACAAAATAAGTAGGAAGGGACGCCAAGGCCTGCGGACGCCTGCAAGACTACCTCGGGGTCTCCACTGGACTGAAGGTAGCAACCTCAATCTACGGTCCGTAGGGTCCTACACCGGGATCTGCACAAAAGTGCAGAGTGTAGCATCAGTACAACCGACCCCATGTACTGAGTAAGTGCCGAGCCTAACCTCGGCGAAGTAGTGACGAGCTAGGACACGACAGCCAAAGTCAACCTGTGCGATTTAATAGTATACGGAGAAAAATAATACAACGAGAAATAAACAGTTAAGCATAAGGGAAAAAGGAGAACATGCTGAGGGGAGAAAATATCAAATAATGGAAGTAACGAGGTAAGACACAATTTAGATATCAATTTAAGCAATGGAATAGTAATACGAAAACAAGTGCACGGCATCACCCTTCGTGCTTTTACTCTCGTCCTCACCATCAGAATCAATATATTCGGCACGGCATCACCCTTCGTGCTTTTACCTCACCATATCATGGCACGTCATTATCCTTCGTGCATTATATCTCAAATCATGGCACGACATCACCCTTCGTGCTTTTACAATCACAATATCGGCACGACATCACCCTTCATGCATTAACATTCACTCAAAATCTCACGCACGACATCACCCTTCGTGCTTTTACACTCTTCCTCACCCAAACACATCAATTGATAGCAATCCAACAAGGAACAAATAACGAAGTAAACAAAAATAAACCATAACATCCCGAAAAGGGAGTCAACAGTGGAATTAATACAATCCCGGCAAGGGTAAAGAAATATATCCAATCTCACTTAGTACATAACTTCACATAAAAATCTTAAACTGAGAACTAATACTCAACACTATTCAATATCAAGGAATTTCCACCGACATGGATAACTATAATGTGAAACTCAAATATTACTTACGAAAAACCACATAAATCACAATATCCTATTCACGGGCATGCTTGACACCAATGTATAGGTACTCATCACCTCACATATACGTTGAACATGATACTTACACATAACAATTAGGTCACAACACCTATTCTCTCAAGCTAAGGTTATGTCAAACACTTACCTCGGATTCCACGACCAAACTCAAGCCTCGATTACCGCTTTCCCTTTTGAATTTGAATCCAATTCACTTGTATCTAGACATATTCAACTCAATAACATCAATAAATGCCAAACAATTCCATCCCAACGCTTAATTATAGGTTTTACATCATTCTTCCAAAAAAGTAAAAAATCGACTCCGAGCCCGCTTGGTCAAAACACGAGGTTCGGACCAAAACACGATCACCCATTCACCTACGAGCCCGAATATGTATTTTGTTTCAAAATCCGACCTCAAAACGAGGTCTAAATTCCAATTATTCAAAAAGCCCTAACTCTACCCAAATACCCAATTTTCTACCCTTAAGAACATGATTCAGGCCTAGAAATCTAATGGGTATTAATGAAAAATGAAGAAAATGAGATTAAGAACATGAACCTATGATTTGGTGATGAAATCGCTCTTCAAAAATCGCCCAAGGTCGGATTCTATGGAAGGAGATATGAAATTATGGCTATTTCCCATTTTTGACACTGTTTTAAACCCATGGACAAACACTCTACGCGATCGCGAGGAGTCTGCCGTGTTTGCGGAGCATTGTGGCCAAAAGACCTATGCGATCGCGATAAGCTGATTGCGTTCGCGATGGTCTATCCCCCCTGACCACCGCGTTCGCGTGCCTGGGACTGCATTCGCGAAGAACAAAATAAGGACTCCCCCAGCCCCCCTCCAGTACACTACGCGATCGCGACCAAGACCCTACGTTCGCGTAGAAGTAACCCCTCCCAGCCCAGCTTGTGCACCGCGATCGCGTGGGTTGCACCGCGATCGCGAAGAGCAAACCCTAGGACACCAGAAACAACAACTCACACAAGATTTTTCTAAGTCCGAAACACCCCGATGCCTATCCGAAACTCACCCGAGCCCTCGGGGCTCCCAACCAAACATGCACACTACCCCAAAAACATCCTACGAACTTACTCGTGCGATCAAATTGCCAAATTAACATCTTAAACAACGAATTTAGCATAGAAATCAATTAAAAATCTCAAAAATTTCAAAGTTTCAAATTTTACAAATACGGGTCCGAATCACGTCAAACGACCTCCGTTTTTATACCAAATTTTACAGACACAACTCATATATCATATTGAACTTGTACAGGGCTCCGAAACTAAAATAAGGGCCCGATACCATAAATTTCAAATATAACCAAATTTCCAAGAACTCTTATATTTTCAGTAAATCAATTTCTTTCAAAAATTCATTTCTCGGGCTTGGAACCTCGGAATTCGATTCCGGGCATACGCCCAAGTCCCATATTTTCCTACGGACCCTTCAAGACCATTGAATCACAAGTCCGGGTCCGTTTACCCAAAATATTGACCGAAGTCAACTTAAATTCTATGTTAAGGCCAATTTAGCATTTTCCTCAGCTTTTCACAAAGAAGCTTCACAGATATATGCCCGGGCTGCGCATGCAAAATGAGGTAAGAAATAATGAGGTTTTTAAAGGCCTCGGAACACAGTTTTGACTTATAAAACAAGGGATGACATTTTGGGTCATCACATTCTCCACCTCTAAAACAACCGTTCGTCCTCGAACGGACATAGAAAAGTACTTGAATCAGGAAAAAGATGGGGATAACAACTCCGCATATCGGATCGGACTCCCAGGTAGCTGCCTCGACAGGCTGACCTCTCCACTGGACACGAACTGAAGGATAAATCTTCGATCTCAACTGAGGAACCTGCCAGTCTAATATGGCTACCGGCTCCTCCTCACAGGTCAAATCCTTGTCCAACTGGACACTGCTGAAATCTAACACATGGGCTGGATCTCCGTGGTACTTTCGAAGCATAGACATATGAAACACCGGATGCACAACTGATAAATTCGGTGGCAATGCAAGTCAGTAGGCCACCTATCCCACTCTGTCAAGAACCTCAAATGGACCAATGAATCTAGGGCTTCGCTTTCCCTTCTTCCTAAATCTCATCATGCCCTGCATGGGCGATACCCGAAGCAATACCCGCTCCCCAACCATGAATGCCAAATCACGAACTCTGCGGTCGGCATAACTCTTCTGCCTGGACTGAGGTGTACGAAGTCTATCCTGAATGATATTAACCTTATCCAAGGCATCCTGCACTAACTCCGTACCCAGCAACCGAGCCTCTTTCGGCTCAAACCACCCAACCGACGACCGACACCGCCTACCATATAATGCCTCATAAGGAGCCATCTAAATGCTCGACTGATAGCTGTTGTTGTAGGAAAACTCAACTAATGGCAAGAACTGGTCCCAAGAACCTCCAAAGTCAATGACACAAGCTCGTAGCATATCCTCCAAATTTTGAATAGTACGCTCGAACTGGTCGTCCGTCTGAGGATGAAATGCTATGCTTAACTCAACTCTCGTGCCCAACTCACGCTGAACTGCCCTGCAAAAATGCGAGGTAAATTGCGTACTTCGGTCAGAAATAATAGACACGGGCACACCATGAAGGCGAACAATCTCCCTAATATAGATCTCCGCCAATCTCTCCGAAGAATAGGAAACTACCACATGAATGAAATGCGCTGACTTGGTCAGCCTATCCACAATGACCCTTACTGCATCGAACTTCCTCTAAGTCCGTGGGAGTCCAACAACGAAATCCATGGTGATACACTCCCACTTTCACTCAGGAATCACAATCTGCTGCATCAATTCGCCAGGTCTCTGATTCTCGTATTTTACCTGCTGACAATTCAAGCACCGAGCTACATATGCCACAATATCCTTCTTCATCCTCCTCCACCAATAATGCTGCCGCAAATCCTGGTACATCTTTGCGGCTCCCGGATGGATAGAATACCGGGAACTATGGGCCTCCTCTAATATCAACTCATGAAGTCCATCCACATTGGGTACACAAATACGACCCTGCATCCGTAAAACTCCATCTTCACCAACTGTAACCTGCTTGGCATCCCCGTGTCGGACCGTATCCCTAAGGACACACAAATGAGGATCATCTTACTGTCGATCTCGAATACGATCAAATAATGAAGAACACACAACTGTATAAGCTAGAACACGACCGGGCTTAGAAAATCCAATCTCATGAACCGATTGGCAAAAGCCAGAACATCCAAAGCAAGCGGTCTCTCTCCAACCGGAATATAAGCAAGACTACCCATGTTGGCTGACTTCCTACTCAAAGCATCGGCCACCACATTGGCCATCCCCGGATGATATAAGATGTTGATATCATAGTCTTTCAACAGCTCCATTACCTCCTCTGCCTCAAATTCAACTCCTTTTGTTTGAACAAATATTGTAAACTCTTGTGATCCGGGAACACCTCACAAGACACGTCATATAAATAATGCCTCCAAATCTTCAGCGCGCGAACAATGACTGCTAACTCCAAATCATGATCTGGATAATTCTTCTCGTGTATCTTCAACTAATGCGAAGCATATGCAATAACCTTGCCTTCTTGCATCAACACTGCACCAAGTCCAACCCGAGATGCATCACAATACACAGTATGTGGCCCTGGACCTGTGGGTAAAACCAACACCGATGCTGCGGTCAAGGCTGCCTTGAGCTTCTGAAAGCTCGCCTCACACTTATTCGACCACCTAAACTAGGCACCCTTCTAAGTCAATCTGGTCATCGGGGCTGCAATAGATGAAAAGCCTTCCACAAACCGATGATAGTAACCTGCTAAGCCGAAGAAACTCCGAATCTCTAGCTGACGTGGGTCTAGACCAATCCTTGACTGCTGAAATCTTCTTGGGATCCACCTGGATACCCTCTACTGATACAACATGACCCAGGAATGCAAATGAGCTCAACCAGAACTCACACTTAGAGAACTTGGCATACAACTGACTGTCCTTCAAAGTTTGAAGAACGACTCGAAGGTGTTGCTCGTGCTCCTCCCGACTGCAGGAATAAATCAGAATATCATCAATGAAGACAATCACGAAGGAATCCAAATAAGGCTTGAACACTCGGTTCATCAAATCCATAAAAGTTGTTGGGGAATTTGTCAACCCGAATGACATCACCAAGAACTCATAATGCCTGTACCGAGTGTGAAAAGTTGTCTTAGGGACATCGGATGCCCTAATCCTCAACTGATGGTAGCTAGATCTCAAATCGATCTTCGAAAATACCTTGGCACCCTGAAGCTGATCGAATAAATCATCAATTCGCGGCAATGGATACTTTTTCTTGATGGAAACCTTGTTCAATTGCCGATAATCTATACACATCCTCATCGACCCATCCTTCTTCTTAACAAACAATACCAGCGCACCCCAAGGCGAGACACCAGGCCTAATGAAGCCCTTATCAAGCAAATACTGCAACTGTTCTTTCAACTCCTTCAACTCTAGAGGGGACATACGATATGGAAGAATAGAAATGAGATGAGTGCCCGGAGCCAAATCAATGCAAAAGTCAATATCCCTGTCGGGTAGCATACCCGGCAGGTCTGCAGGAAACACCTCTGGAAACTCACGAACTACGGGCACAGACTCCATAGAAGGAACCTCGGCACTAGAATCATGAACATAAGCCAAATAGGCCAAACACCCCTTCTCAACCATGCGCCGAGCCTTCATATATGAGATAACCCTGCTGTAGGAATGACCAGGAGTCCCCCTCCACTCCAGTCGAGGCAACCTCGGTAATGCTAATGTCACGGTCTTTGCATGACAGTACAGTATGGCATGATACGACGACAACCAATCCATCCACAAAATACCATCAAAATCTACCATATCCAGGAGCAGAAGATCTACACTGGTCTCAAGACCACCAATAACCACTACACACAAACGATAGACACGATCTACTACAATAGAATCACCAACCGATGTAGAAACATATACAAGAGTACTCAGAGAATCACGAGGCATAACCAAATAAGGAGCAAAATAAGATGACACATAGGAATATGTGGACCCTGGATCAAATAAAACTGAAGCATCCCTACTGCAAATTGAAACCATACCTGTGATAACTGCATCAGAGGCCTCAGCCTCTGGTCTGGCTGGAATAGCATAACATCGAGGTTGGGCCCCACCAATTTGAACTACATCCCTGGGACGGCCTCCTAATGGCTAACCTCTACCTCTAGCGACCTGGCCTCTACCTCTAACGGCCTGACCTCTACCTCTAACACCTCGACCCCTACCTCTAGCGGGCTGAGCGGGCGGTGGAACACATGGTATTGGAACCATGGCACGAGAACCCTGGTGCTGAGAACTGCTTGAGGCTCGAGGGCAAAATGTAACAATGTGCCTCTGATCACCACAAGTATAACAAGCCCTCGGCTGCTGAGGCTGCTGAACCTGAAACTGACCCTTACATTCTGAGTAACCACCCTGAAAATGCTAAATCGGCGGTGCACTGGTAGGAGCTGATGGTGCATTGTAGGGCAACTGATCAAAATACTGCATATGAGAACCACAGCCACCTGGAGCACTGCGAGAAACCTGAAGTGCCGAATGAAATGTCCTAGGAGGATGGACCCTACCAAAAAAATCCCTTCCTCCAGATGAGGCGCCACTGAACCTGCCAAAATGACGGGGTCTCTTGTCAGACCTCTGACCACTCCCTACAACATAACCATCTCAACTCGTCTGGCCACATTGGCTGCATCCTGGAAGGAAATATCACTCCCTATCTCCTTGGCCATCTGCAATCTGATCGGCTGAGCTAGCCCCTCAATAAATCTTCTCACCCTCTCTCGCTCGGTGGGAAGTATCATAATAGCATGCCGGACCAAGGTAACAAATCTGGTCTCGTACTAAGTGACGGTCATAGAGCCCTACTGGGGGCGCTCAAACTGCCTCCGTAGATCCTCCCTCTGAGTGATAGGAAGAACTTCTCCAGAAATAGCTGAGTGAACTGGGCCCAACTCAAAGCCAGTGATCCAACTGATCTGGCCAAACAATAATCTCTCCACCAAGTTTTGGCGGGACCTGACAGATGAAAGGTAGAAAAGTCGACCCCATTGGTCTCCACTATCCCCATATTCCGTAGAACCTCATGGTAGCTATCCAAATAGTCCTGGGGATCCTCTGAAGATGCACTGCTATAAGTAGTAGTGAAAAGCTTGGTGAACCTGTCCAACCTCCACAAAGCATCAGCAGGCATAGCTGCTCCATCATCGTTCTGAGCCATAATACACCGCTGAACTACCCCAGCTGGCTGAGCTACTAGAGTCTGAAACTGAGGAGCCAACTGCTCCGGAGTGCGAGCAGCGGGAGTCTGGGCTCCTCCCCCAGCCTGAGAGACGGATGGTGCTGTAGGAAGCAAACTGCCTGAGCGACACTCTCAATGAGGCCCACTAGATGGACCAGAGCATCCTGAAGTACTGGGGTGGCAATGAACCCCACAGGGACCTGATTTGGCCCAACCGGGACTGTCTGGGCAGGAACCTCATCAGCAAACTCTACCTGAGGCTCCGCTACTGGGGCTGCTGGTATGGGCTGAGCTTTGCCCCTAACTCGGCCTCTAGCACGGCCTCGACCTCGTCCTCGACCTCTCGTAGGAGCTGCAACTGGAGGCTCGGGCTACTGATCAGTGGATGAAGAAGCACGTGGCCTCTCCATCTGCGAGAGAATAGCATAGAAATTCAGTTAGCGTTTAGAATTCAAATTGCACGACAGAGAAGAATAGATGTGAAGTCATTCCTAAACTCTGCAGCCTCTAGGGGATAAGCAAAAACGTCTCCATACCGATCCCTCAGACTCTACTAAGCTTGTCCGTGAATTTGTGAGTCCTAGGCAACCTAGTGCTCTGGTACCAACTTATCACGACCCGAATTTCCCACCGTCAGGACCGTGATGACACCTAATGTTGAACCCGCTAGGCAAGCCAACATAAATATTCGATTTATCTTATTCCTTTATTATTGCCATATAGAATTCATAAAGACAACACTAAGATAGATAGAAGTACAAAATGGAGCAAGGTATATAAACTCAATGTATGCCTTTATGAAATTTCATAAAAACCAATCCCAGAATTTTGGAGTCACAAGCTCACGGACTATCTACGAATAATACATATAACGGTCTGAATGAAATAAGTACATCTGTTTCTGAAAGAACTAGAATAGAATACAAAATAAGTAGAAACGGACGCCAAGGCCTGCGGACGCCTGCAGGACTACCTCGAGGTTTCCACTGGACTAGAGGTAGCAACCTCAATCTACGGTCCGTAGGGTCCTACACCGGGATCTGCACAAAAGTGTAGAGTGTAGCATCAGTACAACTGACCCCATGTACTGAGTAAGTGCCGAGCCTAACCTCGGCGAAGTAGTGACAAGGATAGGACACGACAACCAAAGTCAACCTGTGCGGTTCAATAGTATACAGAGAAAAATAATACAACGAGAAATAAACAGTTAAGCATAAGGGAAAAGGGGAACATGCTGAGGGGAGGAAATATCAAATAATGGAAGTAACAAGGTAAGACACAATTTAGATATCAATTTAAGCAACGGAATAGTAATACGAAAACAAGTGCACCACATCACCCTTCGTGCTTTTACTCTCGTCCTCACCATCAGAATCATTATATTCGGCACAGCATCACCCTTCGTTCTTTTACCTCACCATATCATGGCACGACATTATCCTTCGTGCATTATCTCTCAAATCATGGCACGACATCACCCTTCGTGCTTTTACAATCACAATATCGGCATGACATCATCCTTTGTTCATTAACATTCACTCAAAATCTCATGCACGACATCACCATTCGTGCTTTTACACTCTTCCTCATCCAAGCACATCAATTGATAGCAATCCAACAAGGAACAAATAACGAAGTAAACAGAAATAAACCATAACATCCCGACAAGGGAGTCAACAGTGGAATTAATACCATCCCGGCAAGGGTAAACAGCTATATCCAATCTCACTTAGTACATAACTTCACATAAAAATCTTCAACTGAGAACTAGTGCTCAAACTATTCGATATCAAGGAATTTCCACCGACATGGATAACTATAATGTGAAACTCAAATATTACTTACGAAAAACCACATAAATCACAATATCCGACTCACAGGCATGCTTGACACCAACGTATAGGTTCTCGTCACCTCACATATACGTTGAACATGATACTTACACATAAAAATTAGGTCACAACACCTATTCCCTCAAGTTAAGGTTAAGCCAAACACTTACCTCGGATTCCACGACCAAACTCAAGCCTCGATTACCGCTTTCCCTTTTGAATTTGACTCCAATTCACTTGTATCTAGACATATTCAAATCAATAACATCAATAAATGCCAAACAATTCCATTTCAACGCTTAATTATAGGTTTTACATCATTCTTCCAAAAAAGTAAAAATTCGACCCCGGGCTCGCTTGGTCAAAACACGAGGTTCTGACCAAAGCCCGATCACCCATTCACCCACAAGCCCGAATATGTAATTTTTTTTAAATCTGACCTCAAAACGAGGTCTAAATTCCAATTATTCAAAAAGTCCTAACTCTTCCAAAAATACCCAATTTTCTACCATTAAGAACATGATTTAGACCTAGAAATCTAATGGGTGTTAATGGAAAATGAGATTAAGAACGCGAACCTATGATTTGGTGATGAAATCCCTCTTCAAATATCACCCAAGGTCGGATTCTATGGTAGGAAATATGAAATTATAGCTATTTCCCGTTTTTGACATTGTTTTAAACCCATGGACAGACTCTCTACGCGATCGCGAGGAATCTGCCGCGTTCGCGGAGCATTGTGGCCAAAATACCTACGCGGTCGCGATAAGCTGCTTGCGTTCGCGATGGTCTATCCCCCCTGACCACCGCATTTGCGAGCTTGGGACCGCGTTCGCGAAGAACAAAATAAGGACTCCCTCAGCCCCCCCTCCAGTGCACTACAAGATCGCGACCAAGACCCTACGTTTGCGTAGAAGAAACCCCTCCCCAACCCATCTTGTGCACCGTGATCGCGTGGGTTGCACCGCGATCGCGAAGAGCAAATCCTAGGACACCAGAAACAGTAACTCACACCAGATTTTTCTAAGTCCGAAACACCCCGATGCCTATCTGAAACTCACCCGAGCCCTAGGGGCTCCAAGTGAAACATGCACACTACCCAAAAAAATCCTACGGACTTGTGCGACCAAATCGCCAAATTAACATCTTAAACAACGAATTTAGCATTGAATCAAAGAAAAATCTCAAAACTTTCAAAGTTTCAAATTTTACAAATACGGGTCCGAATCACGTCAAACGACCTCCGTTTCATACCAAATTTTACAGACACAACTCAAATATCATATTGAACCTGTACCTGGCTCCGGAACCAAAATACGGGCCATATACCATAAATTTCAAATATAACCAAATTTCCAAGAACTCTTATATTTTCAGTAAATCAATTTCTTTCAAAAATTCATTTCTCGGGCTTGGGACCTCGGAATTCGATTTCGGGCATACGCCAAAGTCCCATATTTTCCCACGGACCCTCCAAGACCGTCGAATTAATGGTCCAGGTCCAGGTCCGTTTACCTAAAATATTGACCGAAGTCAACTTAAATTCAATGTTAAGGCCAATTTAGCATTTTTCTCAGTTTTTCACATAGAAGCTTCCCGGATATACGCCCGGACTACGCACACAAAACGAGGTGAGATAAAAGGAGGTTTTTTTAAGGCCTCGGAACACACATTTGACTTATAAAATAAGGGATGACCTTTTGGGTCATCACATGTTAGATTTAAGCTTATGTCAGAAAAATGATTACAATTTTTGTAAGCTTACCCCAAAGGATATTCCCTTCAAATTAATATAAAATATATGTGCTCAAATATTTTACGTGTGAATCAATTTCTTCTAAAAACTATATGACAACCTTCTTTTTCCAAATCTCTAAAAACAAATATAATTATTTTTATTGATGGCTTTTTGAAGAATCATAATAAAAATATATAATATCAGAATTTAATTACCAAAAAATAGATATATCAATCATTTTAGATTCAATATCCTGTTACAGGAATTACTACAATTTTCATAAGATTTTTTTAAAAAAATATGCCCTTCAAATTAAGAAGAAATACATGTTCTCCAATCGAAATATGTATCGATCATTTTACCTTTTAAAAATAAATTTTAGAATTTTCATAAAACTAATTATTTTTTTGAAATATAACGACAAATAGAGTTAATCAATATTAGAATTATTTAAAATACATCAAAATTAAATATACTCTTTCAAATATAACTCTGTGTCATTCTCCAATGTATTTTACTAGCTTACTTTAGTATTTCTTTGTCACGACCCTAAATCTACACTGACCGTGATAACGCCTATCGAGGTACTAGGCTAGCCGATTTACTGAACATAAAACAAGGAACTTTCCATTTAAATCAATAACGTGATTTATCAAAAATCTTCCACTCTTTATATTTCACAAATTGCAGATAAGCAATGAAAACATCTGAACAAAATCCCCAAAAACCCGGAGTCAACAGTCATGAGCATCTAAGAAACAGAGAATCTGACACGGTTTCCGTGCAACTACCTCACAATCTCCGACAACTGCTCCACTGATGAAGAATCGAATCTCATTCGATCCGGGCACCTGGATCTGCACACAAGGTGTAGGGAGTAACGTGAGTACACCAACTGAATAAGTAACAAGTATAAATAAGGACTTGTGTGCAGTGATGTCACGACCCAAATTTCCCATCGTCGGGATCGTGATGGCGCCTAACATTGAACCCGCTAGGCAAGCCAACGTTAGTGTTTATTTACCTTATTCATTTATTTTTAACAGACAACAGGTGACGTACAAATCAACGTAAATAAAACAAAGTCTAACAACTCGTTTATATGCCATTACGAAATTCATAATACTAAACCCAGAATTTGGTGTCACAACTTCACGGACTGGCTATGAATACTACATATAAAGGTCTGAACAAAATAAATACATCTATCTCTGAATAAAAAAGAACATAATGAAAATAAGGTAGGAGGGGACGCCAAGGCCTGCGAACGCCTGCATGACTACCTCGGAATCTCCAAATGGACTGAAGGCAACCTCCTCACTCTAAGGTCCGTAAGGTCCTGTACCGGGATCTGCACAAAAGTGCAGGGTGTAGCATCAGTACAACCGATCCCATGTACTAAGTAAGTGTCGAACCTAACCTCGGCGAAGTAGTAACGAGGCTAGGACACGACAACCAACCAAACCTGTGCAGTTTAATCATATACGGAGAAAATAATAACAACACGAATTAAGCAGCCAAATACAAGGAAAGGGGAACATGCTGAGGGGAGGAAATATCAAATAATGGAAGTAACGAAGTAAAGCAACAAATTTGATATCAATTTAAATAAAAGAAGTAACAACACAAAAATAAGTGCACGACATCACCCTTCGTGCTTTTACTCTCATCCTCACCAAATAATAAATAGAATGCACGTCATCACCCTTCGTGCTTTTACTCTCATCCTCACAATAAATTAATAGAAATGACACGACATCACCCTTCGTGCTTTTAATATCATAATGCTGGCACGACATCACCCTTCGTGCTTTCACTATCATCCTCACAATAAATCAATAGAAAACGGCACGACATCACCCTTCGTGCTTTACACTCTTCCTCACCCAAACAAATCAATAACAACAATCCAGCAAGGAAATCAACAATACAAACAACAATAATAAATCCATAACGTCCCGGCAAGGGAGTCAATAGTAGAATCAATATCATCCCGGCAAGGGAAAACAACTATAACCAATCTCACCTAGTTACTCAGTTTCACGTAGTAACTCTCAACTTGAACCAATACTCCACAATGATCAATACGAAAGAAACACCACCAACATAGATAATTGTCAAATTAAACTCAAGTAATGCTTAATGAAAAATCACATAAATCACAATATTCGACTCACGGCATGATTGACACCAACGTATAGATACTCGTCACCACACCTATACGTTGCACATTATACTAACACGTAGCAATTAAGACACAATACCTATTCCCTCAAGCTAAGGTTAAGCCAAACACTTACCTCGAATTCCACGACAAAACTCAAGCCTCAATTACCGCTTTCCCTTTAGAATTCGCCTCGAATTCGATTGTATCTAGACATAATTAGCTTAACAATATCAATAAATGCTAAATAATTCAACCCTAATGCTTAATTATAGGTTTTCTATCATCCTTCCCAAAACGTCAAAAATCAACTCCAAGCTGCTTGGTCAAAACACGAGGTTCGGACCAAAACCCGATCACCCATACACCCACGAGCCTGAATATGTAATTAGTTTCGGAATCCGACCCCAAATCGAGGTCTAAGTTCCCAAATTTGTAAAATCCCTAATTTCTACCCTTAAAAAACAAGATTTAGGCCTAGAAATCTAATGGGTGTTAATGGAAAATGAAGAAAATGAGTTGAAGAACACGAACCAATGATTTGGTGATGAAATCCCTCTTCAAAAATCGCCCAAGGTCGGATTCTATGGAAAGAGATATGAAATTATGGCCTATTCCCATTTTTGTTACTATTTTCAAACCCTGGACAGACCCTCTACGCGATCGCGAGAGGTCTGATGCGTTCGCATAGCACTGGCCCTGTTGGCCTTCGCGTTCGCGTGCCTTTGGCCACGTTCGCATAGGGTTTTGGACCCCATCCCCCAGTCCCACCTAAAGCAGTGCGTTCGCGAGTGACCAGACGCGTCCGCGTAGAGCAACCCGCCCAGGGCTCCGCGTTCGCGTCAAGGCCTATGCATTCGCATAGAGTAACCCAAGCCCCTTCCCCGTTTTCTCTTTGCGTTCGTGTTGGTTACCATGCGTTCGCATAGCATAACATCACAGAACACCAGATACAACAATCTCACACCAGATTTTCTAAGTCCAAAAACACTCTGACGCCTATCCGAAACTCACCCGAGCCCTCGGGGCTCCAAACCAAACATGTACACAACCTTAAAAACATCCTACGGACTTACTCGTGCGATCAAATTGCCAAAATAACATCTTAAACAACGAATTTAGCATAAAATCAAAGGAAAATCTCAAGATCTTTCAAAGTCTCAAATTTCACAACTACGGGTATGAATCACGTCAAATGACTTCTGTTTCTTACCAAATTTTACAGGCATCACTCAAATACTATATTAAACCTGTACCGGGCTCCGAAACCAAAATACGGGCTCGATATCATCAATTTCAAATGTAATCAAATTTCCAAAAACTCTTATAATTTCAGTAAAACAATTTCTTTCAAAAATTCATTTCTCGGGCTTGGGACCTCGGAATTCAATTCCGGGCATACGCCCAAGTCCCATATTTTCCTACGGACCCTCCGGGACCGTCAAATCACGGGTACGGATATGTTTACCCAAAATATTGACCGAAGTCAACTTAAATTTAATTTTAAAGGAAAAATTAGCGTTTTTCTCAGTTTTCATATAAAAGCTTTCCGGATATACACCCGGACTATGCACGCAAAATGAGGTGAGGTAAAATAAGGTTTTAAAGGCCTCGGAACACAGTTTTGACTTATAAAATGAGAGATGACTTTTTGGGTCATCACAAGTGACGAGCTTTTATAATCATGAAATGCATATAATAAACATCAGTGGAAAATAATAAATCAAGTCAGGGATCTACGTCCCGAAAGTTTCATAAAGCTCCAGCTTTTCCTTTCTAAATTTCATATAAAAACGTTGGTTCAACATTTATCGTTTAGAGGCAAAGATTTAAAGAAGAGTGAAAACAGTTTCATAGCAAATAAGCCCCTCGGGCACAGTGTCACTCGCAATATAAAGCCTCTCGGGCCAGCCTCTCAGTCACTCGTGAATCATCTCTTGTTAATCAGCACTCACACTTAGCACTCACACTCAATAGGTTCCATATAATAACTGTTGCGGCGTGCAACCCGATCTATATATATATATATATAATGTTGCGGCGTGCAGCCCGATCCATAAATAGTCGACTACGCTCACTGGGGGTGTACAGACTCCGGAGGGTCTCCTTCAGCCCAAACGCTATATCGATGCGGCGTGCAACCCGATCTAATATATATACCGCTGCGGCGTGCAGCCTGATCCAATATATATACCGCTGTGATGTGCAACCCCATCCAATATATATGTATATAACGATGCGGCGTGCAGCCCGATCCATCACTATCCTCACAATCCGGCTCTCGACCTCGCTCACTCATCACCCTCACAAGCCACTCGAGCAACTCAAAACAAATCACGGGGACTCAGCCTAAAATATCTTTCATTTGTTTGAAAACAGGGTGATAAACAGGAATAATCAGTAAACAAGTATAAATTATGACTGAGATTATATTATTTTAAATCAAAAACAGTGGGAGAATAGTAGTAAAAACACCCGTGAGGGTCCAAAATAGGTCGGCACAAGGCCCCAAACATGGCATACAGCCCAAGATATAGTATGAGTCTCTAAAATACGGAATATCATATGATTTCGAATCAAATACGCGACTTTATAGTCATTACGGGACGGACCAAGTCACAATCCCTACCGGTGCACGCCCACACGCCCGTCACCTAGCATGTGCGTCACCTCATTTATCAAATCAATACAAAATACCGGGTTTCATACTCTCAGTTTTAGATTTACAATCGTTACTTACCTCAAACCGGATGAAAACTATACCGCGATGCCTTTTCCCCTCGACTCGGACTCAACGCGCTCCGAATCTATTCAAAACAGATTCATATCATCAAAATATGCTAAAGGAACGAAGCCCACTCAAAAATATCCAATTTACATCAAAAATCCTGAAATTGGCCAAACCCGACCCCCGATCCCACGACTCGGATTTCGATAAAATTCACAAAACTAGAATCCTTACGCTCTCACGAGTTCATGCATTCCAATACATCAAAATCGGACCCAAAATGGCCCCTCAAATTCCCAATTTATACTTTCAAATTTCAAGCCCTAATCTCCCAAATTTTCCCACTAAATATGATTAAACAATGGAATAATCGTCATAAACACCAGATACAAGGTCCATGTAACTTACCTCACTGAATACACTTGATTCCCCCTTGAAATCCTAGCTCAAAGCCCAAAAGTCCGACACAAAATGGTGAAGAAATGAGTGAAAATTCGCGAAGGCAACCTTATATAGGTTCTGCCCAGCAATCTCACACTTGCGACCCCATGCCCGCACCTGCGGCGCCGCACCTGCGGAAAATCCCTTGCAGGTGCGGATTCTCACTTAAACTATAAATTCGCATTTGTGGCCTTCTACCCGCACCTACGGTCCCGCATGTGCGATCCAACTTCCGCACCTGTGCTCCCAGGCCAGGTTCCACTTTTTCGCATCTGCGCAAGTCTTTCGCACCTGCGACTCCCTGTCCGCAGGTGCGGCCACACCAGAAGGCCTGTACCAACAGCCATTTTCTGCATTTTTCTCCAACTTCCAACCTTGCAACATCATCCGAAATCAATCCCGAGCTCCTCGGGGCCTTAACCAAAAGTACCAACAAGTTGTATACCAACATACCAACCTAGTCGAACCCTCAAAATACTCAAAATAACATCAAAACACCAAATCAAATCCAAATTCAAGCCTAAGATTTCTAATTTCTGAAATTCGCCAGCGATGTCGAAACCACCCAAACCACGTCGGAATGACCTAAAAATTTGCACACACATCCCAAATGATACTATAGACCTGTTCCAACTTCCGGAATTCCATTCCAACCCCGATAGCTAATTTTCCACTGCAGACCGGTAATCGCAAAAAATCCAATTTCGCCAATTCAAGCCTAATCCTACTCCGGACCTCCGGATGATATTCCGAACACTCCTAACTCCCAAATCACCTAATGAAGCTATCCGAGCCACAAAAACCACATTCCGAGATCATTTACCTATAAGTCAACTTCAGTTGACTTTTTCAACTAAATCACCAATCTAAGAGACTAAGTGTCTCATTTCTCACCACAACCACTCCGAACCCTAAACAATCGACCCAACGCAATACAAAAGAGCTGAACCATAAAAGAATGAAGCAAAAATGGGAATGTAACGACCCGATCGGTCGTTACGTAGAATCTACATTTATATTTACTGTTATTGCCTCGTCATAGCTTGGTTAAACTGTTCTGGATGTGTTAGAGTTGGTAGGCTCGGAATCGGAATAATTATTATGAGAATTTAGTCACTTAGTCTTTAAAAATAGCCTTAGAGTTGGAAAAGTCAACTGAGAGTTGACTTATTGGTAAACGACCTCAGAATACGGATTTTATGGCTCGGATAGCTTCGTTAGGTGATTTGGGACTTAGGAGTGTGTTCAGAATATTTTTGTAAGGACGGGTGTAGAATTAGGCTTGAATTGGCGAAAGTTAGTTTTTGGTAATTTTTGGTCGACAGTGGAAATTAGGCTATTGGGGTTGGAATGGAATTTTGACAGTTGGAACAGGTTTGTAATGTCATTTTGGATATGCCTGCAAAATTTTAGGTCAATCGGAGTTGTTTTGGATAGTTTCGGTGTCGTTGGTGGATTTTAGATATTTCAAAGTTCTTAGGCTTGAATCCGATGTGATTTTGGTGTTTAGATGTTATTTTTGGTGTTTCGAGAGTGCAACTAAGTTTGAATAATATTTTATGATGTGCTGGTAAATTTGCTTGGCGTCCCGAGGGGTTCGGGATGGATTTCGGATGGTTAACGAGCATTTTGGTCTTAGAAAGTCTGTTGTTTCTGGTGACACACAACAGTGATTCATTCATCGCGATCGCATGGCATTAGCTGCGATCGCGTAGAGTAAAAGTCGAGGCAGGTGAAGTTGTTCTATGCGATCGCGTAAGTGTGTCTGCGATCGCATATCTTGGCAGGCTAGAGCAATGTGGTCGCGTGGATCTTCATGTGATCGCGTAGAGTTATAGGCGCGTGGGGAGTGAGTTCATTTATTCTTCGCGATCGCGTGGGTAAGTTTTCGATCGCGTGGGTTGAGGTCCTGTTGAATCGCGATCGCGTGTGAAGGTCTACAATCGCATAGGGTTTTTTGAGGTTCTGTGGAATTTGCTCTTCGCGATCGCGTGGGAACTCCCGCGATCGCAGTGAAGTAATAACTGGACAGTATATATTAAAACCCTCCAGGACCTTTGCCCACTTTTTCACTATTTTTGAACAGGAATAGAGCTTTTGGAGAAATTTTGAAGAGGGAAATCATTTTTCTTCATTGAGGTAAGGATTTTGGACCCTAATACTCGATTATATATGATTAAGGAACATAATATCAGTGTTTGATTCATGAAAATCAGTAGAGAAAGATGGGATTAGGGCTTAAGATTTTGAGACCTTTAGGGGTCGATTTGAGGGGTCAAACGAACTCCGATTTTAGCGTTCTTTATATGTACGGACTCGTGAGATGATGAAGAACATTTTGTTATAAAATTTGTTGAGTTCCGAGACGCGGGCCCAGGGGTCGGGTTTTGGCTAATTTCGGGTTTTGAGATAAATTTGGTACTTTTCAATTGGAATTCATTCCTTTAGCATAATTTGATGATAAAGATCTGATCTTTATAGATTTGTAGCGCTCGGAAGTTGATTCGAGAGGTAAGCGGGTTGCAAAGTAGCTTTTCGGGCTAGTTTGAGGTAAGTAATGTCTTTAAATCCTGTCCAGAGGGTATGAAACCCCGGACGTTGCATCCTTTCACGGATTTTGGAATGCAAAGATTGGAAATTTGGAAATATATTCCTTTTTAGGAAACTATTGAGTTGCGCACCCGATTTTTAAAGCCTATGCTTAATAGTATTGATATATCTTGATATAATTTGGGCTGCAAACCATGTTTGGGGCGTAGTGCCGATTTGTTTACCCCTTGGGGATTGTTTTTACTATTTTCCTCGCTTGATATGTTATGATTTCCACTCAGTCTTTTCTTGAAAATTGTTTTGACACTCAGAGTATTTTGATATTATTTCTTGAAAATGAAACACTGTTTTGGGTCGAGAACCCGGTATAATGATGGCCCGAGTGGCATGTTGACAGTGCCTGACTGAGTGAGGATGCGGGACAATATTGTGAGGATGCCATGATGTGGCTGGCTGAGGGCCAATATTGTGAGTGATTTATGCCATGATGTGGCTGGCCGAGGGCCAATATTGTGAGTGATTTATGCCATGATGTGGCTTGTTATAGCGCTTGGGCTATATGAGCCCCTCCGGAGTCTGTACACCCCCAGTGAGTGCATGTACCTATTGAGTGCGAGTGATGACCGCGGGGCTGATACTGAGTGACTGTGAGGTCGCCTGATGGGCTGATAATGAGTGACTGTGAGGTTGCCTGGTGGGCTGATACTGAGTGATGGTGAGGTGCTGAGGGAAATTGTTACGAGAAAGGATTATGGCCCGAGGGGCAGATTTATGATGATTTTACTGAGTTTTTGACTACGATTCACTTCGTTTTTCAAACTGATTTTACTGAGATATATTGGAATTAGACTTGTTTCAAAGGATTTCTAGAAATTGATTTTCGAACTTATGCATTTGATGAATACTTTATGGTGACTTGGTGTTTTACTATTTTTTGTGAATTGGTGTATCTGTGATGTGTATTTCGTATTTCTCAGACTGTGGCTTATTTTCATTACTACTGAGTTGGCGTACTCATCATTACTCCCTGTGCCTCTGTGCACAGATCCAGGTGTCGATCCGGAGCAGTAGCTGTCTTTGTTCGTTAGCAGCAGCTTTACGGGATTTCGAGGTAGCTGTCCAGCATCCACAGCGTCTCCATTTCCCTTCCTTATTTTGTTTTAGCATTTCATTCCTAGACTTTATTTAAGACATTAGTAGAGTTAGTTTTATTTCGTAGATGCTCGTGACCATGTTGACTCCAGTCTTGGGAGAGTTGTTTAGACTATTATTGGGGCGTTAAGACTTAAAGAAATTATTTTATGCTATGTTTGCTGTTTATTATTGAATTGTGAATTATTATAATAGAACGAATGGGTAGTTATGTGATGGTTGGATAGCCTAGTTCCACGATAGGCGCCATCACGACCTGTTAGGATTTGGGGTCGTGACAGGGAAATACAGGGCTAAACTCTTGGAACGACCGGCCGGGTCATTTCATTCTTTTGAATGTCTTTTCTCATTTTCAGGGCACTTTGATTTTGTGTTCATTTGAAATTCATGGATTATTAGTTGTTTGTTATATGTGTGAAGTTCTATCCACTATTTATGTTTTCAATGACTATATATACTACTGAAACTGAAAAGGAAGCATGCTAACTTTATTTATTAAAAAGAGGCATAAGTTTTAAGTTGAATTATAAACTGATGATTGAAGATTTATATGAGACGTTTTTTTCTTAATTGAGTTAGTTATATGTAAAATGTCAATATTAATGACTATTTTTAGGAACTTATACTTTTATTTCATAATTCAAACACTCATTGAGTTAGGATACACGCACGATGTGCGTATTCAAAATAATTTTTTTATTATATTGAACGTAAAATTCTAATTGGATAAAAATTATAATTACAATTAAATATTTAAAACTTGGGATGATCTATTATTAAGATTTGAATCAACAACAAAAAAAATCTCTGTAACATTAAGAACAATCCTAATTAACTAAAAAAGTCTTTGATTAACTAATTTGTGAAAAATTCAAGTCATTCTTTTCAAAATTTATAATAAAATGGATTATAATATAGTAGTAAGAGTCAAACTGTTAAAAATGCAAACATAAAAACAATAAGAAAGAAACATTAGAAGACAAAATATATTTTAAGTTAGTTGCCATTAATTAATTTTATTTCTGGTATTCGTTCAAATAAATGACAACTCCCTATACTTTTCTCTGTAGAAAGTTACTTATTTCAAAGATTAACTTAATGTAGACATTTTAAAACTTAGCATTTGATAACTTGATTTACATGTTCTTCATATACATATATTTTACTGATTGACGCTAACCGCATGTGCAATGCACGTACACTAAAGCTAGTTACGTAAAATAATGAGGAAGTTGTAACTTAATTCGATACAGAGTAATTATGATCTAGTGAAATTTAACAATATAAATATGCAATTCGAATTCTTGAAGATAGAAAATGAATCTTTTCTCACAGAGTTAATACCCTAAAATCTTTTTCAATTTTCACTTGAAGATGAATTTTGAAATTTTTCGAAAATTAGAAAAACTCCAAAAAGCTACTTTTAAAAAAATTTCACTCACAAAAACTTCAAAAATAACCCAAAATAGTATTTATATCCAAGCACAACTCTAATTTTCGAATACCATTTTCACTTGAATTTTTTTTCATTTTTGTTTTGGAATTTTACAAATCTTATGTCCAAACGACCACTTATAAATTCAAAATCGGCTCAGGGCCGACTCTAAGCTTATCACAAATATGGATTATGCCTTATGCCCCCAAATTTGGGGGGGGGGGACATTTTTTAAAATAATTGGTTTATAAGTATTTACAAATAATAATATTTAGTACTTTTAGTACAAAAGTATAACTTTTCTACAATAGTTGCCTCAAAGAAAATAAGTTTTTTAAAATTAAACTTGACAAAATCATACCTAAGATCAATAATGTTTCAAGAAAGATTAAATAGATTGAGTATACTATCACAATTGGAAAGGAATTATTAAAGGAAATCAATTACAAAAAAATCATTAACAACTTTTCATCTCAAAAAGCTAAAAAAATAGATTACAAATAAAAATAAACATCATAACATTTTTTTAAAATTTTAGGTCTCACTTTAAACTTTGACTTTAGGCAGTACATGTACTTTGAGCAATGGACTACATGAAATGGTGAGGTTTGATAGAAATGTGTAACACTAATAATATTGAAAACCTTTCCATTCCTTTGAATTAATTTTCTTCGTCTCATCACTAAATATTTCCCTAAAAATTCATCTCCACCATTTTATCTATCATACACATTTTCACAAACACATAACATGCATACTCTTCTTCGACACACGCTAAGGGGTCGTTTGATATGAGGTATATGCAGATTGGTGTCGGTATAAAATTTTAATACCATCTTAAAAATAATTTGTTTGGTTAGAAAATCTGGTATAAGTTATTTCGGGATTAAAATTAGTACAGGGATAACTTATACCTTGTAGGGGTGGGGTAATTATTGTCGGGATAATTTATACTTTCTTCTTAGAAATTATGCAATTATCATTTTTAATACAATATACCAAACAGTGGATAAAAATAATACCAGGATAACTAATCTCAACATAACTAATCCCAGCATAACTTATCCCAACATAAACCGTATTCAAACCAAACGACCCCTAAAAGGATTTCTAATGACAAACCACCCTCACCCACCCTAGCTAGCTCTACACCCTTCAGTTTCTTCTTTCTTATCAGCTAGCACATTTTTGATACTGACTAAACCCATTTTAGCTAAGAAAGTATTTTACCGAAAAGTATGAAATCTTTTGTTAAAATAATTAAATAAAAAGGTGATGGGTAAATTCTAGTTAAAATATAATAAGTTTTAGGTCTAGCACGTGCTTGATAAAAGATGTTGAACAATGCTAGAACCGATTTAACATAAATGGTATTAAATGAAACTGTTATGAATGAATAGTAGAACACTTATGAGCAATAATTATAATGAATGTCAATAAATGTAAATAGAAGGAATGATTCACTCAAATAATGAATAAGGTGGGTGATTCTTCCTTCTGACAACAATGTAAGACAAATGGATACGGGAATATATGAGACTTACTTGGATATGATGCAAGAAAAGGTGGAACAAACAACAAATCGAATCATTGTGGAAAAGTAATATTTTGTATTGTCTCTCTAGAGTCAACTTTTCACAAGAGTTCTTCTTATTTATGATGACCCAAGGGGTCATCCTGTGTGTTAGGACTTTATTCCAGACTCATTAGCCTTAAAAATTTTATAATTATCCTCCTCGATTTACTTGCACAGTCTGCACGTAATTCCGGAAAGTATTTATGTGAAAAAAATAGAAGAAATAATAAATTTTAAAATAATTTTAGTTGATTTTGGTCAGCGTTTTGAGAAAATAGACCTGGACCCGTGTTCAGACTGTTCCGATGGGTCCGTTATAAAATATGGGATCTGGGGGTATGCCCGAAATTGAATTCCGAGGTTCATAGCCCGAGAAATGAATTTTTCACTAAAATTGAATTTCAGAAAAAGTTATGGTTTTAAAGTATGTGATTACTGTTTGATTTTTATCGTATCGGGCCCGTATTTTGGTTCCGGAGCCCGGTACAGGTCCATTATAATATCTAAACCATGTCTGTGAAATTTGATGAGAAACGAAGTTTAAATGACGTGAATTGGACCCTCTGTTGAGAAAATAGAAACTTTAAAGTGTTCTTGAGAATTTCATGCTTTAGATGTTAAATCTGTAGTTTTAGGTGTTATTTTAGCGATTTGATTGCTTGAGCAAGTTCGTAGGATGTGTTTGGACTTGTGTGCATGTTCGGTTTGGAGCCCCGAGGTCTCGGGTGAGTTTCGGGTAAGCTTCGGGATGTTTTAAACTTAGAAAATCTGGTTTTTTTTCTTCGCTTCAGATGATATCTGTTGTGCCCTTCATCGCGTTCGTGTAGGAACTCTCGTGAACGCGAAAGGTAAAATGGGGGTAGGGATATTTTCTTCTTCGCAAACGCGGAAGACTGGTCGCGAACGCAGAGCATTGGGGGCTTTATCCTTCACAAATGCGACCAAGCCCTTGCGAACGCGTAGGTATGGGACGCCCTTCACGGACGCAACCAGGCCCTCGCGAACGCGTAGGAATCACGGGCACAATAAAATATGACGCAAAATAAGAGGACACATAAGAGTAAGTACCTGTGATAACAGCATCGGAGGACTCAGGCTTAGGCTTGGCTGGAAAGGCATAACATCGGGGCTGGGACCCACCACCCCGAACTATATCTACGGGACGACCTCTGACAGGCAGGTCTCCACCTCTAACGGCCTGACCTCCACCTCTAACAGTCTGACCCCTACCTCGAACTGTCTGGCCCCTGCCTCTGGCTGGCTGAGCAGGCGGTGCAGCAACTGGTACCGGAACCATGGCACAGGAACCCTGATACTGTGGCTGAACACCCGATAATCTCGGATAGGTCCTCCGAATATGCCCATAGTCATCATACTCAAAACACCCATCCTGATACTGAGGTTGGGAAAACGTAGACTAACCTTGACGAGCCGACTGACCTCGATAATAA
Organism: Nicotiana knightiana; assembly: GCA_005239525.1. Lineage (NCBI taxonomy): Eukaryota > Viridiplantae > Streptophyta > Magnoliopsida > Solanales > Solanaceae > Nicotiana > Nicotiana knightiana. The sequence goes on along the minus strand of ML397619.1, from coordinate 91,103 downwards.
CTCTGAAGAGGAGGTGCACTGATAGGAGCTAATGGTGCACCCTGATCTGGCTGGCCGGAAGAAGGTACATAAGAACTACGACCACCTGGGGCACCGTGGGATGCCTGGAGAGCTGAATGGAATGGCCTAGGAGGATGACCTCTACCAAAAGTACCCCTGCCTCCAGATGAGGCGCCACTGAATCCACCGGAATGATGAGGTCTCTTATATGACCCCTGACCTCCCTGTCCAAGAACAATCTCTACTCGCCTAGCCACATTGGCCACATACTAGAAAGAAATATCGCTCCCAGTCTCCTTAGCCATCTGCAATCTAATAGGCTGAGCAAGACCCTCAATAAATCTCCTAACCCTCTCTCTCTCTGTGGGGAGCAAAAGTATAGCATGACAGGCCAAATCCATGAACCAGTTCTCATACTGAGCAACAGTCATGCTGCCCTAGTGGAGACGCTCAAACTGGCGGCGACGCTCCTCTCTCGTAGTGATAGCAAAAACTTCTCCAAGAAGATATGTGAAAACTTATCCCAAGTGAGGGTAGGCGACCAACTGGTCTAGTCAATAAATAATCCCTCCACCATTTCTTGGCACAACCGGTCATCTGGAAAGCAGCAAAGTCGACCCCATTGGTATCCAAAATACCCATGTTCCGAAGAACCTCATGGCAGCTATCAAGATATTCCTGGAGGTCCTTTGAAGTGGCACCGCAGAAATGAACTGGGAAAATCTTGATAAACCTATCCAATCTCCACAAAGCATCGGAGGACATAACTGCCCCATCAACGGGCGGTGCTGCAGCAACTGGCTTGTGATGACCCAAGGGGTCATTTTATAAAATTAGACTCTGTTCCATGCTAAATAACCATAAAAAGACTAAAATTAAATACCTCGATTTGCATGCGCATTCCAAGCGTGAAACCTGAAAGCTTTTATGTGAAAATATGAGAAATAGTGATTTTTAGAATTTAAATTTGATATAAGTTGACTTTGGTCAACATTTTGAGTAAACGGACCCGGATCTGTGTTACGACAATTCCGGGAGGTTCGTAGTAAAATATGGGACTCGGGTGTATGCCCGTAAATGAATTCCGAGGTCCCAAGCCTTAGAAATCAATTTTTGAGAGAAATTGTTTTGCTGAAATGTTCATGAATTTAAGAAATGAAGTAATGCTAAAATCATTGGTATTGGGTCCATATTTTGGTTCTGGATCCCGGTACAGCTTTGTTATGGTATTTAGAGGTTAACTGTGAAATTTGGTGAAAAATGGAGTTCGTTTGACGTGATTCGGACATCCGGTTGAGAAGTTATGAACTTTAAAGAGTTATTGATGAAAATGATGAGTTTTGAGGTTTAATTCATATAATTACATGTTATTTTCATGATTTTATCGTACGAGCAATTCCGTATGATATTTTTAGACTTGCGTGCATCATTTGTTTAGAGCCCCGAGGGCTTGGGTGAGTTTCAGATAGGCCACGGGGTGTTTTACACTTAGAAAGAGTTGCTGGTTTTCTGGTGCCCAGTTTTTCTATGCTATGCGATCGCATGGGTAGGCCTGCGATCGCACAGTGTAGGCTCAAGGGGGTCCCCAGATTGTGCTATGCGAACGCAGCACCAAGGACGCGACCGCAATGCTCACCCAGGCGAAGCTATGCGATCGCACCCCCAGCTCTGCGATCGCGAAGAGTTAAACGGGCCTGGGGGAGGGAGAGGTCAGTGCTCTATGCGATCGCACCCTCCCTCTCGCAATCGCAGTTCACCATCTACCATACCCTATGCGATCGTAAACCATTTCCCGCGATCGCATAGGCCTTCCGCCCAGCTAATATAAATACTTGTTAAAAAACGGGCAGAACCCTTTCTTCTCCAAAATTTTGAAGTTCCAGCCCTAAAAACGATTTTTCTTCAGCAATCTTCATCACCAATTCATAGGTAATCAATTTCAAACCTTGTTCTTTCAATTCCTTACTATTTTGTATCACTTTTAAAGCAAAAACAAAGGATTTTCATGGTAAAAATCTAGGTTTTGGGTAGAATTAGGGAGTTTTGTAAAAATCAAATTTTTATATCAAATTAAGGTCGGATTTCAAAACTAATGGCATATTTGGGTTCGTGGGTGAACGTAATGTGGTCCGAACCCCGAATTTAGACCAAGGGGGCTCAGGGTCGGGTTTTCACTTTTTTTTAGAAAACTTAGAAAATTTTTTATCTTTCAATAAACTTAGTTCCTTTAGAATTAGTTAATGATATTAAGTTAATTTTGATTAGATTCGAGCAATTTAGAGGTGAATTCAAAGGGAAAAGCAATAATTGAGCAATGAGTGGCCTGCAGTATTGAGGTAAGTGTTTGGTCTAATTTTGGCTTGAGGGAATAGGACTCCCCATTTGTTTGCTATGTGAAATGCATGGGCGTGGTATATAGGTGTGGTGACGAGTGTCTATGCACCACGCAAATTGTATGTTAAACATGATCCTTTCCTGTTCCCCACTTATTTGATCATTGCCTTAACTGTTATATGTTCATTATGGTTTCTATCACTATTTGGCCCGGTTGAATTGTTGTTGGTTATTGTTGTAGCTATTTGGAAAGAGTATTGGTTGTTTGAGTTGGTTTCCTGGTGATATAAACATGGTNCCCACTTATTTGATCATTGTCTTAACTGTTATATGTTCATTATTGTTTCTATGACTATTTGGCCTGGTTGAATTGTTGTTAGTTATTGTTGTGACTATTTGGAAAGAGTATTGGTTGTTTGAGTTGGTTTCCTGGTGATATAAACATGGTTGAGAGGTTTGGTATTGTTTGTATGAATTACAGGTATTTATATTTGACATTCCTGTTGGTTTCATGATTGAGAGGTTATTGATGATGTTATGAGAATAATGCAGTTTATTATTTATAATTGTTGAGACAAAAGTATTGTGAAAGTCTTGGCCTGAATTTGTGAAATCATAAATAAATTGATATGATATGTCTGGTGGGAGCGGGTTGCACGCTGCAACATGAGTAATAAGGGTGATATTTTAGGGATGAGCAATAAGGGAGGACAGGTGGGAGCGGGTTGCACGCCGCAAAAAGGAGCGATAAGGGAGGACACTTATATTTTTACTGATTTTCGAAGGAAATAAAGATTTGAAAAGCTAAATGTATATTTTTACTGTTTTGTTTGTTTGAAAAAAAACAAAGATTTGAAACTTTCTATCTTATATTACTATTTTCGTATTTTCGCACTACTTTTATTCAAAGTTAAAGTTTGGAAATTTTTGAAGAGTTATTTGAGAAATGGTTATAACTGAGTTGATTTATTTTTGGTGCAGCACTTATTTATTTATTTGTTTAGACTTCCTGCTGGCTTTATTATTTATTGTTGTTATCGATTATATTGTTGAAGCCCGACTTAGCCTCGTCACTAATTCGCCTAGGTAAGGCTCGACACTTACTTAGTACATGGATTCGGTTGTACTGATACTACACTTTATGCTCTTTTGCACAGATCTAGGTGCTAGTCAGCAGTAGAGGATTTCAAGACGACCACCCGATTCATTTGGAGACACGAGGTACATCTGCCGGCGTTCGCAGATTCCGAGAGTCTTCTCCTATTTTTACATACACTTTTATATCATTCAGAACAGTTACACTATTTCTTTCAGCCATTATTTGTAGTATTCTTTAGTAGTTCGTGAATTGTGACACCAGACTCTGGGGTAGTTCTAGATTCCTTTATATCATTAGTTTCGTGGCTCGGTTTAATTAATTAATTGTTTATTTCTCTTTATTGTTGTTGGGAATTATTCTAACTAAGTTCATTTGGAAGTTATTTCTTTTTGCTTAAGTAATTAATTAAGAAAAATAATCAATCGAATTCTAACATTGGCTTGCCTAGCAAGTGTGGTGTTAGGCGCCATCACGACCTCTAAGGTTGGGAAATTGGGTCATGACATGGCTGAACTACCCCAACTGGATGAGCTGCTGGGGTCTGAAACTAGGGAGCCATCTACTCCGGAGTATGACGGGCAGGAGTCTGGGCTCCTCCTCCAACCTGAGATACGGCTGGTGCCACGGAGAATGTGCCAGTATGGGATACACTCTCCATAAGGCCCACTAGTCGGACCAAAGCATCCTGGAGCACCGGGGTAGCAATAAACCCCTCTGGGACCTGAGCTGGTCCTGTCGGAACGGCCTGTGCTAGAGCCCCTCATCGAACTCCACCTGAGGCTCCGCAGCTGGAGCTGCTGCTCTGGCAATGGGCTGAGCCCTGCCCCTGCCTTGGCCTCTGGCACGGCCTCGGCCTCTTCCCCTCATAGGAGCTACTGCTGATCTGCAAAAGAAGAAGTACGTGTCCTCGCCATCTGCGAGAGAATAAGAATAGAAGAGTTCAGAGTATTGGGATAACAAGAATCGCACGACAGAGTTGAATAAAAGTGAACTTGTTCCTAACTTTATAGCCTCTGGGAGATAAGTACAGACGTCTCCGTACCGATCCCCTAGATCTACCAATCTTGTCCGTGAATTGTGAGACCTAAGCAACCTAGTGCTCTAATACCAACTTATCACGATCCTGACGGTCGGGGAATTTTGGGTCGTGACATTAGAATCAATGTTATATGCCTTTTGCCTTCTCTCTTCTACTATTTATATGAGATATTCCCAAAAATCCTAAAAAGTACAGCGGAGGAAATATTCAATAGAATATTCCCTTTGAGAGTTCCAAAGCTATACTAGCCGTTATTCCTTTCCCTGCTTCTCGACCTCGTCCTTAATAGCTTACTCGGCGGCTCATGTTGTCAACCCGTGGTCGACCTCGGTCTAGTCGCCCATGATGAGCCACAGTTCTCACATTTGGTCACCTCTTCATGCTGAATTTCTTTAGCCGGATTTTAACCTATACAGAAATAAATGAGGCTAATTGGTCTAATATTATCTGTTGTCACTTACGCTCCAAAAATATTAAATTGTGTACTTGGTTGAATGTTGAGTCGTTTACTAGAGAAGCAAGGATCAAATCTCACTTCATACTTTTTTTCCTCCTATTTCTCTAGCGATGCACCCATATTATAAAAATAATATATCCGTCTGTGGTGCGTGATCTCCAACAGTTGATCACGTTGGATCATACCATGTCGAATCTAATGCTATGTACATTTTATATTAATGTTTTTGAGAAGTTTATAGTTATGGTATTATGGGGATAATGAAGCTCGATAGACAATGAAGTTGAAGGAAACAACATTTTTTACCATGAAAATGGTAATTACAATTATATTTGATTTTATGGTTCTAAAAATATGTGATCTATTTTAATACCGGTTGTTTAGGCAATAGATGCTAAGTGAGAGGTAAGAAAATGAGATAAGAGCGAAGGCTAATGAGATTGTGCAAACCGAGCAGTTAAGAGACGGGGTCTCGAGCTTGGTCAAAATAGACCTTGAAGTCGAGCTCGAGAGCTTGGCAGAGGGCAGTCGAAGAGGATACAACAGTATTGAAAGCCTCGAAGATGGCCTCTTTATGATCAATAACGAATAATAAATGGGGCAATAAATCAATGGAACAATTGTACAGAATGTTCTTGTTCTTGTATTGAATATCATATCCCTTACAAAATGACAAAGGTCTCTTTTATAAAAGAGCGGGAAACCCAACAGAGTACATGTTCAATTAAATACAAAGATAGATGGCTGGTACAACCATTTAATGCCACAGTACGGGCTTATACTATTTTGTGTACTTGGTCAGCTTTAACCACGTGCCTTTTGGGAATTTTCCGCTTTTCCATGATGGTCTTCGATTTATACTGCCTCGAGGTCGAGCGTGGAGAGTCCTTGACATGCCTCCCCCTCNCCCCCCCCCCCCCCCCCCCCCCCCCCCCCCGATGTAAAAACTTGAACTATTTCGAGCCTTCTGAGGACGGGCTATTTAGCACCGTAATTATCATAAAATCGGGGTCTCTGATTTTAGCCGTATACAGATAGTCCCCACGTCCTTAGAATGAAGGGATAAGAAATGGTCTTGAATCCTTGCCTCTTCGATATCCCTATTATTACGTCAACCTCATCAGAACATTGAATGATATGACATAAAGGCTGCACAGAGGTCGCTGTCAGCACGATTCTCGAGAAGCCCACGAACCACTATTGGTTCAACCTTTCCGCTTCAAACATGACCAAAGGGCTTCTATAAATACTTCAATCGTTATCCTTTTACAATTTTACAACATTTTCAAGTCTTCAAAGTCTTACTAACTGCTTCCTACCCTCATCCTCTTTCTGTGTTTGCTTCTTCATCCTCTTTCTTCAAAACTCAATTATAATTATGGCAAAAACCTCCAAAGTTGTACCTCAAAAAGAGGGAGCCACTTTTTCATCATGCCCGTCGAAGGTCAAATCAAAAACTCCTCCAAGCATCGAGTAGTGCATCTCTGGTCCTTTCGACACCGTCTCTGATTTTACCATTGAAAAACCCCCTTCTACACCGGGCCGATGTGAGTCCATGTCTCGGTATATGAGTGTATTGACCGATATAGAGAGGTAAAAATAGATTGTCGTTGGGGGGAGGTGGCCCAAGTAGAAATCCCCACAGCTGAAGAAAGCATAGTCACACATAAGGCTGGTTTTCTCAACGTATATATGTACCCCTTCACTTTAGGCCCTGTAGATTTTTCTTCTCCACCGATAGACCCGGTGATCCTTGACTTCTATCGTCAATACCGGGTGACGTTTGGTAAGATTTATCCTTCCTTCTGGAGGATTGTATATATTCTTCGATACACTTACAACATGGTCGAGGGAATAACTTTCACCCTTGATCACTTGATCAGATTGTATAGCCCTCGTCTCTTCCGAGGGGTTTTAATTAAATTTCACTCGATCAGCTAAGGCATTCTTTGTCTGCATCAACGAGGATAAAGACCGGGGATGGATGAGCCGCTTTGTTAGAGTCAGAACCTCGAACATCATCCTTGCTGATAGAATTCCATTCCGGGAGGAATGGAACATGGAACGTAGGTATCTCCATATTGAGTACGTTTTATCACCTTTTTTTCTTCTTCCGATCTGATCTCCTTCTCGTTTGATTGATTTTTTACTGATTGTGTAGCCACTGTTTGGTTCCCAGGCATGATCCAGGACCTTCCGAGATGTATTAAACTTTTGGACTCTACTTTCCCATATAACAAATGCGTCTGGCACGATTTGGCTAAAACACGATGGCAGGCTAAGAACCATGGTATGCTCTCATTGTTGTTGTTACCTCATTCTTTGTAAATGTTCTCTATGGTGGTGAGTTTGATACATCATGCCTATTCAGGCCTTGGGGAAGGCGTGTCGGTGAGACCGTCCCCTTCTAGTAAGGAAGAGGCTTTGAAAACTGCTAAGGACAAGAAAAGGAATAAGGAAACATCGGTGGAGTTTCCAAAATCCAAAAAAGCAAAGGCTTGGAAGCCTAAGACCGATGCTTCGGTCCTATCCTTGATGGCCGCTGAGAGTCTACGAACCGAGGAAGAAGATGATGACACCTGCCCTTTGGTACAAAGGGTAAAACGAAGCATCGATGCTTCAAAAGTTGCTAGGTGGACGGCTGCTGAGTTGGAGGTGGCCGATGCTGACCTGCCTCGAGTTGAGGAGACCCTCGAGGAAGGTTTGAGTGCAGTCCCTGAGCCGCTCGTTGGGCATGGAACAGTCTGTGTTGGTGAGCTTGAAGGGTTGCTTCTAGAGCTTTTCGGGGTCAAGGGGAATCCCCGATAGAGGTTGATGCTGCAGGCGGTTTTCAATCGGGCCCGTCCTTCTCTCCAGGGGAGATACGAGATGCCTGGGACAGGAATGCCCCTGGTTTAGGGACCTCTCGGGGAGAGGATGATGCCTTAAGATATTACTTTGAAGGTGTTGAGGAGGAGACCGGTATCGACGCCCCTGTTTCTCTCGAGGAGTTCGAGAGGCTTCAAAAGCAGGCGACCTTCTTGATATAGTATTCTATGCTTCGAATTTCTACTCTTGATTTTTTAAATTTCTTCCTTTGTGGTGTAGGTCAAGAAGCTGTATGAACAAGACTTCTCCAAGCTGCAAGATGAGTTGACTCATCGTGGAGAGAAGCTTGAGAATCTTACATCGAAATCAATCGAACTGGAGGCTCTATGCACCCGAAAAAAGGAGGAGTTGATCAACCTCCAGGCAGGCTCAGAGAGGGTGCTCCAAGAGAGGGTCGACTTCATCGAGCAGGTACTCTGGTACCCATAATCCTCTCTTTTATTGCCATATTTTGTGCTGATTAGCTTATATTCTGCATATTTCAGATTAGTCGAAGAATTTCCCTCGTGGGGCAGCTCCGAGAGGATGTTGTGGCCAAGGACGCTGAAATCCTTGAGCTGATGCGGCTAAATGATGTCGTGGCTTCGGAGAGGGACATGCTTCGGGAGAAGCTATCCTCGATTCAAGACCTTCTTCGAAGTGATGAGGAGGAGGCTACTGCGTTATCTGTGGCCAAGTATGAGGCCGATGAATTTGTCTCTTTGTACAAAAGAAACGCTGCTACCGCAAATGATCGGGCCAGGGAGATATCCGAGAAGGCTGAGCTAAAACTGTCTCGGGAAGTTGCACATGCTCTCTTGCAAGCCAGGAGGCAAAAATTCGAGGAAGCGAGTACTAAAGGTGCCGATCTCTCTTCCGAGATAGAAGAAGCCAGGGCCTTGGAGGTAGAATCGGCAATTTCAACTACTTCGGACGAAGGCTCTGGGAGCGGCTCGGGTAGCAGTGAAGGCGAAGAGTAGATTTACCTGGTTCTTTGCTTTTCCCCCTTTTTTTTGTATAGGGGACCCTCGGGGAGCTTTGTAAGATACCCTTTGTAAATACATTTTTTGGAATATGAAAGATCTCCTTGTTTCTTATTTTTTGAACTTTACCTTGCGATGCTTATGCAAAAGTCGACCTTCGAGCTCTGAACTTGGCTCTTTGGAGCCCGTTCTTGTAGTAACAGAAATCCTCAGGATCAGACACCTTCTCGAGGCTAGGTTGACACGGGAGTTTCGATCCCTCAAACTCTGCATGACAACATTATTCATATGACATGACTGTGAAGTGACCGAGGTGGCCCCGCCGGTACATTTCCCCAAAAACTATAAAGACCTTGTCAGAATTAGTTGGCCCTCAAAGTGAGTGAATAGCCGCGACTTGTTCTCTATATATGTATACGTTCGCTTCTTCTTCAATTTAGGTCTTGCAACTTTGCAAAACTAGTTTTCTGTTTAATGTTCTCTTCCTTTCCTCAGCTTGCGAAACTGCTTGAGCTTTCTTCCTCTTTGTCTTTGTTCAAATAGTTATGGCTGCCGTGCCCAAATTTGCTCACCAAGAAGAGGGAAACTCTAACTCTGCTTCTTGCCCGGTCGGTGGTACACTGCCGGTGTACGACGAGTTAACCTCGAGTTGCTTTGCTTTGAAGAAAGACTTTGCACTATAGAAACCCTTCGACGCTCTGGGCCATCGAGAACATGCGTCTAGGTTTATTCGATCGATAGAGGAGAATCACCTCGAGGCCATGAGGAGAGATTGTGGATGGGGAGAAAATGTGATGCTGCAGATACCTTCCCGAGAAGAGAATATTATGGCCCATGCAGAGGTATTCCTGAATGTGTATACGTACCCATTTACATTGGTCCCCCTCAACCGCCTTGTGCTCGAATTCTGTAAAAGGTATCGAGTCACCTTGGATCAGATTCATACGTCCTTCTGGTGGATAGTGCTAATGATAAGGTTTTTCATTGACAGGGCCGAGCTCGACCTTACCCTTAGCCACCTTATCAGATTATACCAACCTCTGCATTGTCGAGGCCTGATTGAGTTACCACGCTGATCCACCAAGCCTTTTATTGCCAGTGACGACGAGGACCGGAATCGAGGATGGATGAGTCGATTTGTTCGAGTGAGGACCGTCGACATCATTCCTGCGGAGTTCCTGCCGTTCCCCGAAAAATGGAACTTCAAACGTAAGTATTACGTCGTACCTTAGTTCCCTTTGCTCTTGATGATTCATAAGAATATTTCGTTTTCTATTTCTTAGCGGTACCGTGGATGTCGGAAGAGATCCCCGATCTTGCGGACTGGACTCAGAGGCTGGCAGCTTCCTTGACCTATGATGAAGCAAGTGGCGAGATTTGTCGAAGGGCAGATGGGAAGCAAAGCACCACGGTATAAGCCATGTGTTGCCTTTTGAGGAATGCTTTCTTTTATACGTATTAACTTCTCCACCGCAGGTGTTGGTGGGTTCTCAGAGATGAGACTGTGCCTCCTCAATGAGGGGGAAGGACCATCGGCTTCGGAGTCGAGGGAGGATAATAAGAGAAAAAGGTCCTCGATGGATGAGGACATTCTCAATAAGGCGGGGCTTGCCGGAGACACAAAGGAGATGCCACCGATGAAGAGGAATTTATATGTGTTGGTTATTTCGTGGATATCAACTCTCCCGAGGTTGCCGATCCTGCTGGAACTGAGACCTCTAACCTCGAGGGAGAGGTTCCATGAGAGGGAAACAACAAGAGTCTCTCAGCACCGTCTGCTTCCCCCCTCGAAGGTACTTCGAGGGACGCTCGGGGCCAAGGGCCGCCTAAATCAAGTGGGGTCTAGAGCGATCATATCCCCATGGAGAGCTATTCAATTGGGGCCGATGGGACCAGGCCAGTAGACGCACGCTCAATTTTTGAGAAGGCTCAGCAGCTCTGTTCCGTTGTGAGTTTTGGTTGATTTTGTTGGGTTCTCAGCTTCGTATTTTCATCTTTTGAACTGAAGCTTCTTTTTCATAGGCCTTTGACAAGCTCAAGTTCGAGTTGCTCCGATGTGAGACCAAGTAGCAGGAAGCTTTGGGCAAGGAGAAATATCTCAGGCTTCTTTGCAATAAGAAAACAAAAGAGTTGATACACCTTCGATCGGAGATGCATCGAAGTCGAAACTACGAAGGCAATCTCGAGCATCAGGTAATCCTTATTCTGAGGGAGTACATGCTTCCTTTCCCGTTTTTGAGAACTAATATTTCGGTGCTTCAGCTACAGAGAAAAACGGAAGCGTTGGAACGCCTTTGAGGCGAAGTCGGGAAAATAAATTTTGAATGCGATTCGTTGAAGGTGCATATAGGCGTTCACGCTGCAGCCCAAAAGAATGACTTGGCCAAGGCTTCTGCCCTCGAGGTACAACTTTGTAATGCGTGATAAAGTAGCTCGATTCAGATGAGCAGGATTGCCAAGATCGAGACTAATCTTTTGAATATGAAGGTCGAGGTCGTGTACGCCCGGGCTGAAGCTGAAGAAGTTCAAGCAAAGGTGGATAAGAAAGTGGTCGTTTATTTAAAAGATGTTGTTGATGCTTGGGCTGAGCTGAGGGGATCCTTTGATAGAGAGAAGAGGAGCAATGAGTATGCCCGATGCAGATCTCAGAGGGAGACCCTTGAGGAGATTCATGCTAAGGGCTTGATCTCTCAGAAGAGATAAAGCAGGCCAAGGCAGATGAGATCGACGCCAACTTTTTCCTTTCCTCTGGAGCCAATGAGAGGTAAGAAAATGAGATAAGAGCGAAAGCTAATGAGATTGTGCAAACCGAGCAGTTAAGAGACGGGGTCTCGAGCTTGGTCAAAATAGGCCTCAAAGTCGAGCTCACAGAGGGCGGTCGAAGAGGATACAACAGTATTGAAGGCCTCTAAGATGGCCTATTTATGATCAACAACGAATAATAAATGACGAGCAATTAATGAACACAATAAATGAAAGACAATAAATCAATGGAACAATTGTAGAGAATGTTTGAGTTAAGGAGCAGAGAATGTTCTTGTTATTGTATTGAATATCATGTCCCTTACAAAATGACAAGGGTCCCTTTTATATAAGAGGGGGAAACCCAACATAGTACATCTGCAATTAATACAAAGATAGAGGGCTGGTACATCCATATAATGCCACGGTACGGGCTTGTACTATTTTGCGTACTTAATCTGCTTTAACCACGTGCCTTTTGGGAATTCCCCACTTTTCCATGATGGTCTTTGATTTATACTACCTCGAGGTCGAGCGTGGAGAGTCCTTGACATGACTCCCCGATGTAAAAACTCGAAATGCTTCGAGCCTTCTGAGGACGGGCTATGAAGCGCCGTAATTATCATAAAATCGGGCTCTCCGATTTTAGCCGTATACAAGCATTTGTTAAGCCTATGTTACTATCATTTCTTTTTTCTCTTACTTTTGATTCCTAAAGACTCTTTATTCTCATGTCGATCATAATTGTATTGGCAAAAGTAGGAAAAGAGAGAATCACAACACATAAGAGATAGTTCACAACTTATAATTGACTTGAGAATTAAAATTATCAAACAACAAGTAGATAAGTTTATTCTACTATGGTACAATATCAAGAACGACGCGACCATTCCGAATCTATTATATGAATCGTTCATATTTAATGTTTGGCTATAATTCCATATTTTTAGTACATTACTTACCATACATTTTGGAGCTTTAATGCTAAGTTATTCTATATTTGTGTTTAATTGAGTTTATTTTATGTGTAGGTACATTAAAGATGAATTGGAGTAAAATAAATATTTAAAGTGTAATTCATGCACTAAAACAATGGGCTTATGATTATCCAATGAATAAAGGAAAAGACAAAAGAAGAAAGATAAGAAGTTTGAAAAGTAGGCAGCAAATCAAAATGAGAAATGAAGAAAAGGCAGCAGGTGGCGCGATAATTATCTCCGAGTGTTAAGGGTAAAGCAGTGAGGCCTACAGCGAGGTGAGGCGCGCGGCAAAGGTTGCGCCGCGAGGCCTATCACAAGGTGTTCGCGTATTTCGGGTTTTGAAGTTATTTTGTCTCCTTTCTAGTTTTGAACTTGGTTAATTCGTCTAGGTTTTTATCTACACATATAAATAGTCATTAAACACCATTTTCAGAGGCAATTTGACCTAAGGAGACAAGAACACACCAGGAGCAAGGCAGGGAATTCTTCTACGAAATTTTCACTTCCTTCTTCCTATTTTCAGTATTGGTTATAAATTCTAGTATTGTAGTTTTGCATACTATTATGAATAGCAAATTTGTTATCTAGAGTTATGATAGAACATTTTGTAGGATAAGTTCTTGTTATGTTTTTAAATAATTGAGTCATTGGATTTCTCTACTTGTTCAACTGCGTGTTTATTGTTGTTGATTGAATGTCCACCAATTGACTGTGCCTATTTGGTATCTATTGCTTGGAAAATGGTACATATTTAGGTAGTTGTTGAACAACATTACTCCTGACGTATGTGAGGAATCAATACGAAGGGTTTAAAGGCGGGATTAGGAATAACGAAATCTTGGTGCGATCTTAGTGAGCATTAAACTAGTGCCAGCTAGCGTAGTTAGGAAGAATAAGTCTATTAAATTGTGGTAGTTTCTCAGAAGAGAATTATGACACCCGAAGTACTCACGATCGGTAGAAAATACTAAAGTACCTAAGGATGATGACCTGAAAGAGATCAAGGATATGCTAAAGTGTCTTGTGGAACAAAATAATGAGAAACAATTGCACATACAAAGGAAAGATGCTGCTATTTGCAACCTGGAGGCACAAATGAGTCAACCAGTTGAAGCATTTAATGCTCAACAAGCCAATATTGTGGATAGTATCCAAGAGGAGCATGCATTAGATAACAAAATTGAGGTTCTAATGAAGGAGGTAAGAGTAAAACACCAACAATCTATCCAACAAGGTGTTGAAGATGCCGTTGTTGTAGAAGAGTACTAGAGTCAACCAAGGATATTGAGGATACATATTTAGTTGACTCTAGTGTCATTGGTGTTGAGGGTGTAGACAGTCCCAATGTTCACATAGTTGAGCGCATTGGTCCACACTCCAAGTATTTTTCCACATTGTATTTGGATGATGATATAGAAATAGAGTCATCTGAGCCACTTGAGGAGTCAAGGAATGAGGAACAAGGTGCCTACATTTTGGAATTCTTCTTGCCAGAAAGTCGGAATTACACACCTCATCTAAAGGTCAAGAAATGCAGAATACTACATTGTTTCCTTGGGCCAGTTAGATTCGTTCCACCACCCCATAAACATAATCATAAGCTTGAATCAAAACTTGGGGTTCAATTCATAAGCTCGAGGTGGAGGCAAAAAGAGGTTCATGTCGTGCCGCAACGTTAAATCAAGCTCTTGTTGGGAGGCAACCCAACTTTACTTCTTTTCTTAATTATTATTTATGTTTTATTATTGTATTATTTTTGTAGTGTCGATTTTTTATTTTCTTGGAGCATGGAAAGCAAATCCATTGGAAGTATGCAACAGCAAACCAGATGGTTAGAACTAAGTGTGAGGTACCCGCACGAAGGACCATGCCTGGGAGAAGTCTAAGAACCCCATGAGCTGCTAGTGCTTCGGTCTTTGGCCTACCAAGAAGCTTCTTTTAACCCCTTGTATTTATGGATGTGCATTGGGGACAATGCACAATTTTTAAGTGTGGGGTGAGAAGATTGTCTGGGTGACTTTCTGTGCTATTTTAGCTGTGTTAGTTTAATTAATTAATTTTTTTTCTTTTCAAAAAAAAGAAAAGATAGGACTTTTCCCGAGGATGGATCTCCTAGAAAGCTTTCATGAGGGATTTAAATCTAAAGAAAAAAAGATTTTCTTTGTAGGTAGTATAATAATT